>JAXGGA010008901.1:0-54222 GCA_038373865.1 Uloborus plumipes
GTTTTGCTGCAAACAATGTATTTATTTCAAGTGCAATTAGTAAATTTGAAGCGAATACAGTCGACAGTGTTATGAAAATGCACAGTTTATATTTTGTAGATGATTATTATTTTGCGAGGAATTGTCTGATATTTACTGATACGAAATTTCTCTTGCACAATTAAAATATACTTTATCTACACATAAATAAAAGAGAATTCTGTAGATGACAATCTCTTTCCAAGGAATTATCTGATATTTGCTGATACGACATTTTTCTCACACAGTTAAAATGTACTTTATCTACACAGATATAAAAGAAATTCCATCAACTTCATGAAATTTCAATTGCACTGTTAAAATAGACGTGCTTTTTTACAGTATAATACAGCGAATTTTATAGTAACAAACTTAAAATTACTACTTTTACTATCATAAAATACGAAATTGCTCATTTTGCACTAATAAACTAAAATTGTTGTTTTACAGTAATAAACTGTAAAACTGCTAATTTCACAGTTTATTACTGTGAATTTTACAGTTTTAAACTGGAACCTCTGCCGTCAGTATTATACTGTTGTTTTACAGTATAATACAGCTAATTTTGTGATTATAAACTGTAAAATTGCTGCTTTACAGAATTAAACTAAAATTGGTACTTTTACAGCTTCTTACTGTGCATTTTACAGTTTTAAATTGGAACATCTGCTGTCATATTATACTGTAAAAACAACACTTCATTTTTTGCAGTGTAGAGGAAAGGCACCAAAGCTCACAGGTGTGGTAAACCGACATGACAATGTTTTTTAACCATAAGGAGGCTTCTCTATTGGGTACTCTAGCTGGAGTTATTTTAGTAGAAACATTGAGCCAGTTTTAATAGTGAAAGCATGAAAAAGTTACAGACATTGTTCCCCTCAGTGAAGCTTACGCCATTGAAATAATGCCATATTGTAATCGCCTATGTCTTGAAAACGAGAGCTTCGTGAAACATTATCCCTTGGACAATCTGATTCAGGTCCTAGATACATATCAGAAAAATAATTTTTTTTTTCTAGAAAAACAAGTTTATATACTGTGCCCTTATGTGCGATGTAAAAAATCGTAGCCAATAATTTATTCACTACTAGCTGACCCGGCCACGCGTTGCTGTGGCTAAGGTATAGGTTAAACTATAATGTTTTAATAGAAACGAAAAACTTTATTACCGTTATAGAGATCAACTTTATATAAATATGAATGCAGAGAGGTACGTTTAGAAAATACAATTCTGAGCAAAATCACTCTACATTTTAATATTACACAGGTAAAAGTTCACAAATTACAGTAAAACCTTTTTTTATTACAATACAATTGAAATACAAAATCACAAAAAATGAATATTGTATAACTTAAAAACCCGAAAAGGTACAATATTTACGAAACAGTCGAATTTTGAACCGCAAGTTATGAGGTGTATATTTATGTTACAAATTAATGTGACTGTAAAAATAGTGTGTATAGAAATAATTTTAATCTTCGCACCATAAAACAGTACATTTTCCCTCCTAAGAATTTGTTTTTTGAATAGTAAATACCAAATGTATTGTTGAACGATAATTTGCAAATTTATTGCTGCAGATGGATACGCTTAGCAAATACAATTCTGAACTAAATCACTAAAAATTTAAATATTACATAGGTAAAAGATCACATAATGCAGTGAGCCTTTCTTTGTCTAAATACACCTGACATAAAAATCACTAAACAATATGAATATTTTATAACTCAAAGCTCGAAAAAGGTATGATATTTTTCACTAAAATAATTTTCCTAAAAAAATATTTGTACCTAAACATGAGTGAAAAATATTTTTAAAACATACAAAATAGCATATGTTAAGTATCTAAACTGCTTTAATAAATTGAATTAAGTAAAGGAGAAGTAAGCAAATAATACTTTTCCGAATATTGATTTAATAATACTTACACGCACAATTTAAATTAAGAGAATCGGGACGAATATGCCAGAAACCGATTAGACATCCTTGATCGTTACCACTATTGCCTTTGGCTTCCGAAGCAACTGTCAATCCAGCAGCAGATTTTATCTTATAGAAGCCAAGAATACAGAAAAGCTGGTAGCTAAATAGATAATTTGCAATAAAAAATATATTGTGGTCCTAAATTGAGATAAAAACTATCCTATCATTTAAGTTGGACCAAACTGAAACTGTGTGCAAAATTTGGTTAAAATCGGTTCAGTAGCTGAAGAGTTCATTGGCCACAAACACAGAGACACGTAATTTTTATGTATTAAGATAAATTCCCTCCTCACATAGGTAATATGTTTAGAACACTTTAGTTTAAAAATATTACTTCAGTTCATTGAGTGTGTGCTAAGATGTACCGTAAAATGGGGTTAATCGGAACACTTTTCAGCTTTGATTGTAAAAAAAGCAGTTAAAAGATTTTTTTTTAATTTGATTTTTTGGGTAAAAACTTCGGTCTTGCTTTACTTTTGATATTCCAAGCAAAGACAAAAGATTTTGAGCAATTATTATTAAAATATATAGCAAATTATGGGTGTTCCGAATCACCCCGCTGATAGGGGTCAATCGGAACACTTGTTAAAATTTTTATTTTTTTCAACTTAATCTGTAATAGGTCTCACAAACATAAGTAATATTGATGGGGGAGAATAAGAACAGATAATTACTGTCAAATAAATGTATAATTTCAGTACCAGTAAACGTTTATAATTTGTGAAAATTCAAAATAATTTTGAACTTATGAAAAATGAAAAGTAATTTTAAGAAAAGCTTTTGAATTGAAATGCAAAGATTTAACATGAATGGAAGTCACTCATGTCGTCCACAAATATGTACTTGTCCTTAAAACTAGCAATTGTGACTTGGCTTAAGTTTTTTCATAACATCTCCTGGGATGAACTCTGCCTTTTCTTTAGTTTTTTGAAATTTCTGGGTTTCGGGGATTGTCCTGAAAGATTTTTTCGCTTATTCATCACTGTCTGTGTGCTGGACGTTTACTACATAAAGTCTATGTGACTTTCTCCCTTTTATTTTAAGTAAAAAAAAAGTCTCCTGGAGAAAAAATCTTTTGAAATCTGTAACTTTTGTCATTCTAAGATCTAGTTGCTCACGAGAAGGGATAAACAGTAATAAATCCTTGTCCCTGTCTTGATTAGAAGAATTGGGGTTAGAATCTTGATTTTTCAAACAATTTCCTTCAAATAAGTTTGAATTGGAACAACAGAACTAAGTGTTCCGATTCACCCCGCAAATTTTTTTCCCATGGCATTTTTCAGAATTCTTCACTTTTATGACACAATTTATAAAAAATGTAAATTCTAATGTGGTATTCTGTTGTTCAGATACATGTATAATTGAAACATACCACTCATAGTTTTTAAATATAAGAAGGTTTGTTCTTGCATATGAAGTTTTGTAGTCTATGAAAATGTGATGTTTTCTAGCATTCAACGTGCAGCCCTCTTTAGAAGCCAGTAGCGTTGCCAGATTGACAAAAGTATTTTTTTCCTACTTCCTATGATCTTACCTTTCTAAAAAAAAATTCATGGCGAAAAATACCCAATAGTATATTTATGAAGAATTTCTTTGTACGGTTGGGAAGTTTTGTTCCGATTGACCCCGCTGTTCCTATACACCCCATTTTACGGTACTTCAAATATGCTCCGAATCTGTTCCAATCATGCCCCGCTCAAAATATTTGTTAAATTTGAGCTCGGAAACACACCTGAGAACAGATTAGAGTCTCATTTGGGAACATTTTTGGGCACACTTGTAAAATGAGTGATATCTTTCGTTCAAATACAATTCAGCTTTCTTTTACTATCAGGAAATATATTGTTTAATATGATGCTGCTAGAAATTTTGTTGCTATGAACAACCGACGGTTGCTGTCGGAAATACGTTTAGAAGGATGGTCTTTCATGGTCAAAGATTGTCCACTACCCAATGGCCCTTTGAAATTGCTGTAAAATGAAAAAAAAAACTGCTGGTGTAATTAAAAAGTGTTCCTTAAGTACTGTAAAAGTTAATTTAAGAAGTGCGCTACAAAGGTTGAAATTTTCTTCAAAGCGTTTTCAAACGTGTTAAACAACTAAATAAGTGTTTTGAAAAACGGTCCCATAAATGTTTTGAAAACCCTTTCAAAACGTGTGCTTTAAAATGTTCTTAAAACGAAGACAGGTGTCCGTGCTCTAAACGTGTTCAAAAAGTGTCAGAATATTTGTAGTATTACGAAAAGCAGTCAAACTTTGTAATATTAAAAGTTCTTAGCTTATTACGAGGAATTTAACGCTTTCAAAATTGTTTTGTTGCGTCTCCTGCTATCAAAGTCATACTGTCCACCCTTGAAAACAGCGCCTAGCACGCGGAAACCTTTCCACTTAAAAAAGCGGTGACGGGTTGTGAATGGGAACGTTCCGAAGTATTCAATTTAGAACTTGCATTTGCTATCCTTTTGACATATTCAACTGAACTATGTATTTGACATTAGCATCAATCCACGTTGTTTGAAACGGCTCAAAATGCTTCTTATTATTCTTCTCCTTATTGTTATCTTACCTATCACCCCTATTTTTGTAAGATCAGAGAAGGCCTGACGCATGCGTAATTACGCGGAAGGTTTTACCTAAGAAAATGAGACAGTAGTTTTATAAGCCCGTGTTGAATCTTAGTTGATTTGGTCTACTACAGGACCGTATGCCGGCTTCCTTTTGTAGTTGTCTAGAGAAGTTGATCTGTTGATGGGAAGGTTTCGGTTTAAATTAAGGCTCAAACAATTATGCACTTTCTCTTTCTTGAATTTGCTCTTTCTTAGCGTGAATGTGTTATTATGTTGTGAATGGTTGCTTACGCTACAAAAGTGTACCTACGGCATGTGTGTGCATTTTAAGCCGGACTTCACAACAAATGATGGCATAGTTGGAAAAGTGAGGCAGTGAATCCCAAATTGTCAGCCTAGCAAGTACGAGACTACAACAACAATATTTGACCGTATGATTCGGAAAGCATTTTTAAATGCATTTTAATACCGTATTTATGTCTGTTGCTTTTTTTTAACCGATTGTGATGCTTAAAACTTTTGAGTTTTTTTCCATCGTTTAAAAAATAAAGTAAACGCCAGAATAATTTTCCATTCCCTTTTATAATGCATTACATTATCATTTAAATAGATAGTGATAAAGTCTAAAATGGTATCATTACCATAATTAATTACGCGTTTATTGAACAGGAAATGTGAAGAATTCACTAACGAGGAAACTTTTTTTTCTTCTCTTCATCGCATTAAAATGCCTTTAAAAACAAACACAGAAAAAATATGCTAAACAAAATATCTTCATAACACGGCCATTGACTTTACAAGAGGGAAAAAAATACACTATCAAAATAATTCTCCAGGCAAGTAAAAGGAAAATGAGGAAATTTCTACTGTTTCGCTAGGCAACCAATCAATGAGATTTTTTTTAGAACTTTTAGATGGATTTGGCTCTGTGCCAAAACAACTTGCTTGATAGAGGAGAAGAAAATTCGAGAAGTAGGGTTTAACATTTTTCGTGAATTTTTCGTCTCTTTTTTATTTATTTTTTAAATTGTAGTTGAAAATATTTCCTTAGTCATATAATTGTTGTTTATACATTCATTATTGTAAGGCTGCAAGAAATCTTTACTTGTTGCAAGAGAAAAATGCAGCAAAAACTATTACCTGCATTTTTCTCTTGCAACAAGTAAATATTCCAGTTTAAGTAGTAAGTAGTAATTTCAGAGTAAGAAACAAAACATTAGTCACAACGAGTAAGTAAAAACGATTACCTCCAGTTTAAAGGTTGACGAGACATACTTAGAAAGTCTTCTTCGAATGCGCTTCTAGTGGTATGTAATTTCACCTCTAAATTTAATATTTTGTACTAAAAAAGGTCTTTCTAATACTGTAATTTTAAACAAATGTTTACATGTATTGGCCTTATGACATCACTTTTTGTATCCTTTAAAAATTATTCAATAACCAAACTAAATATTTGATATACAGTGAAAAAAAAATTACTCATATTTGTAAATTTGTGAAGTCAGATAGTGCACAACAGTATGAAAAAAAAAACATAAAATAATAATTTAAAAAATAATAAAAATAATAATAATAATACACAAATAACATCGTTGACAATAACAGAACGAAATCAAATGTTTGGGAGTCAGATACTTTCGATTTACCTAATGACCCTCAGAGTTTTAAAGAATGATAAAATAAGAGCACGCACATAGCCTATATGGTTAGTCGGGTACCAAATCCCACCTAAGAGGAAGCATTAATAGAATCTGTTGTGTTAATGAAAAACGGAAAATAATACCTTACTAGCTGCCAGGGCAGCTAGATTTGCTTCCTGCGGCATGGTGATGCATAATGTCCCCCTGCCACCCAACTTTTACCTCATTCTGATGTGAAATTATTTGATATAATTAAATTTTCATAAGATTTTAAGACATACTACGTACGTGGCCCACTAATGCACAAGCAGATAGCTGCGTGGCCCGGCGTTGCACGGGCGCTTCGCGCCTTTGAAGTAGTAAAAAATGTTTCAAAAAAATACTCGCCGCCAAGGCGGCTCGCTAACAGACGCTTCACGCTTTCACTTTTTTCCTGCATAAATAAAATCATTTTAATTATTAAGATGCTTCGCGCCTTCAAAATGGTGAGGAAAGTTACAGCAAGTTCTGCTCGTTCAAGGGAAAGAAGCAGACCAAGGCAGAAATTCAAGTGAAACAAGGACGATAGCAACTCACCAATGCAATCGCAAATTCCCAAATTTGGATACGTTGCAATCGCAACGAGATGCGATTCTAATGAAATTCGACTTCCAGTAGCGATTGCAATTTGCGATCGCCTCGAAGCGATTGCAATGGTGTTTCACTTGAATTCCTGCCATAGATACTCTGTTTTCAATATAAGTAGACGGCTTTTCAACAAATGAATGTTTCAAAATATTACAAGTAGCTAGAGATAAAAATATTACGTACGTGACCCGCTAATGAGTTTCATGTTTGATTTAGTTAAGCCTTCATTCAAAATTCTCATTATCATTGTTATTACTGTTTCATAGCAACCACGTTTTGCAACAAAGAATTTCATATTTAATCATTTAGTAGGCTTAATCGCTTTAAATTTGACTACTTATTAATTGATAGCTTCGTTAATTAAAATCGTATAACTATATAGATTGAAACTAATGAAGCCTGAAAAATTACCTATCTATCGGTTCCTGGTTCGACTTTCAGTTCATTGGCGTTCAGGAGAAAGAAGCAAAAGATAGTTAGAAAGAAAAATAGTTAGAAAGATACTCAGTTTTTAATATAAGTAGATACTTTCTTTATGTATTTTTAGAAGATGCGTTAAATCAATAAGTTCAAACAAATATGAAGTACAGTGAACTCTCACTTATGCACCGCCTCACTTATGCGCCTTGTTAGCCTACTTTCCCGTTAAAAATAAAAGAAAGACGAAAAAAGTATTAAAAGTAGCTTAATGCATCTAAAAGATATCGCCAAGTCCAAAAAATATCGCCAAGTTAAAAAAAATAAAGAGGTAAAATGAATATCGAAAAATTAAAAATTTGAACGTAGGGTATTGAAATGGGGAATTTGTGTGTAGGTCGGTCTGTCGGTCGGTCTGTCGATCTGTCTGCCCCCCCCCCCCCTAATAACTTTTGAATGAACATTCCGATTTGGACAACCTTTTTTTGTTGGAAAGATCTCGGCGAGTACAGCTCATTCCCATATTTGATTTTTTGATTTGAACAATTTTTGGTTCAACTTTGAGCCGTTCAAACAACCGGTCCCGCGATACTAACTTTTAAATGAACCGTCCGAATGAATAAACTTTTTTTTGTTCGAAAGATCTTATCAAGAATACTTCATTCCCGTATCTACATTTTCGATTTGAACAATTTTTTGTTCAACATTGAACCGTTCAAACAAGCTGTCACCCCTAATAACTTTTGAGTGAACAGTCCGATTTAAACAATCTTTTTTTGTTCGAAAAATCTCGGCAAGGATACTTCATTACCGTATTTAAATTTTCAATGTGAACATTTTTTCGTTCAACATTGAACCGTTCAAGCAACCTTTCTCCACCTAATAACTTTTAAGTGAACCGTCTGAATTGAATAAACTTTTTTTGTTCGACATATCTCGGAGAGACTCATTCCCATAGTTCACTTTTCAATTTGAACCATTTTTCGTTCAATGATGAACCGTTCAGAAAATTTTTTTAACATGAGCGCCTACTGGGAAATTTAAATTGAATGTTGATTCTGAACTTAAAGGCGGATTTCCTTCAAACTAACTTTGTAAGAAAACGGTTTTGATAAAAAATGTATGTTAAGTTCTTTTCTGAAAAATCTTCTGTGAGGACTCTGATTCCGACTCCGACTCCGCAAACATGGCGGAAATGCAGGCTCAGAAAAAAATGACTGACTGGGCAGACGATTTTTTGTTTATTTATTCTTTTTTTTGTTTAATTAATTATTATTATTTTTATTTATTTATTTTATTTATTTTTTTTTTTGGTAGACGATTTTTTTTATTATAAAAATTGTTCATTCACTAGAGCATTTTATTCTTTATTCATATTTAATAACTGGCAACGGATTAAAAATAAAATTCGAGACATTTTATTAACGAACGAGGTTTTTTTTCTTTCTTTGATAAAATGTGTTTTGATGTTCTTTGTACTTTTATTTTATTTATTTTTTTTTCTTTTGAAAACGATTGTGAAATTTTTCTACGGAAGAACTATAACAGTTACATTCTTTAAAAGGTGCGACAAAACTTTATTTACTCGTTTATTTACTTTTTACGTGTTCATTTCATCTGATGAGAGGGGTATATTTTGCTTTTAGAAATCAGATTTAAGTGCTATAAAGGTATGTTTGACATAATTTTCAGTTTCAGATATTCAAGAGAATATTGATTAGATGCTAGAATGCCGATGTCGATGTACGGGAAAGTAGGCTCGTTTAGTTCTTGACAGAACTTCTTGTTTACTTATACGACGATTTTCAGTGGTCCCGGCTCATTCCATAGCAAAATAATAATAATTTCATTCGTTTATGCGTCGCTCTAAAGATACATATTTCACTTACGCGCAGATTTTTTCTTACTATGTGCAATTTTTTTTCTTTGAAAAAATGAGCATGTTTCTTCGTTTTCCTCTTTGATATTTCGCATTTGCTGCTCTCCAAAAGCATTCTTTCAGCATGAATAGTTTCAAAGCTCTTATCTATTTAGCACCCTTTGTTGACAACCCGTGCAGCAAAGGAAGAAATGCACTCCATTTTCCTTCAGCTCCGTGAATGAAAAGAGTTGGTTGTTTTGTGACAACTTTTAAAACCGTGTCGTCGCGTTTACAGGCGATGGCTATTTGGCAGGTGTCCACCTCTCCAGATAAGCAAACGTCCTGCTGAGTTTCGCAGAGGGGCGGTATATGCATAATGACAATATTGAACAAGAGTATCTTCAAGTCATAGGAAAGCATTAAAAGCTGGTAATATTATTCTAGAGTGTTTGCAAATTAATAATTAAGTTATTAAAACTCCTTTTTCCTATGTGTGCAAACTTAAAAAACTCTTATTTTAGTTTTAGTGACAACGCCAAAAACAAATCTCTATTATAGATTATTTTAAGCGGAAATATATTGACATTTAGGAATGCTATAGTTTTTTTTCTTTGTGTCATATTAGTTACTTTTAGTTCAATAATTGTCTAACAGTTATTGATATCAACCTATTTTGTACAGAAACATTCTTATTCATACTGTCACTAAATTACATGCTTTGTTTTAGACTTCTAAATGGGCTTTCTTATGCGCCTTTTTTGTTGGTCCCTTGGGCCGGCGCATAAGTGAGAGTTCACTGTAAGTTATTTATTACTAAAATACAAAATTGCTACTTTGAGGTGAATTACGATGACAGCCTGGCAATGCCTCTTTTTTCACCAGGATATATGCGTATATATGTTTGTGTGCTCATGTTTGTGAAAATTGCAACACCATGAAGGACTTACGCGAATGGTTTGAAATTTTTAGCAAATATAAAGTAGGGCAGGATATGCAAGTGATTTGAATTTTAGACTCGTAGCGCATGCGTACGCTGAGCAGCGCCCTCTGAACGGCGGAATTACTTGAATAAATAAACGGCTGTAATGAGGCATGTATGGTTATACGTGGTTATCCGCTAATGGTAAACGTTAGCTCAGTCGTTACTTATGCCTCTCCGACGAAAGAGAGCGAGATATCAACAGCTTACGAAATTTGAACATTGGAGAATCATCGGCCTTCGCGAAGCCGGATTGTCTTGTCGTGATGCAGCCGCTCGTGTGCAACGTAACAGCAGTACGACGATGCGTGTTTGGAAGCAGTGGACGGACGAGTGTCGGACTATTCGGAAATCCGGTAGTGGACCCCAAAATGTGACGTCAATGTGCTATGATAGACACTTGGTCTGCATGGTACTGATAGACCCTACAGCTTTCTCTCGACAACTGGCAGCACAGTGATCAACAGCTACTGGTGTTTCATTGTGTGCTTCGTCAATTTGTAGACGTTATGCTGCAGCGTGGACTGCGCGCAAGGACTCCTTTATACAGGATCCCCCTGAAGCTAAACCATCGCCGAATGTGGCTACAATAGGCCAAACAACATAGGGATTGGCGTGCTTATTGACAGTATGTTGTGTTTTCTGACGAATTCCGCTTTAATTCGTGGTACCAAGATGGCCGCATTCGTGTCTGACGCCATGCCGTTGAAGGCCACCTTCCAGAGTGCATTATCGAACGCCACAGTGAACGAACACCCGGAGTTATGGCCTGGGGTGCCATAACATGTCATGGACGATCTCAATAGCTACGAATTGTGGGTAATCTGAGCAGCAACTGGCATTTCAGTGACGTTCTGTAGCCTCAAGCTGTGCCCTACCTTCCAGGCTTACCTACCACTGTATTTCAACAGGGCAATGTCCGTCCTCATATTGCTAAGACTGTTTAATTCTTCCTTGCATTGCAGCAGGTACAGCTTCTTCCTTATCCTGGACACGCCCTTTCACGACTCCCCTTTCACAAGAAGACAATCCAGCTTCACGAGGCGAATGATTCTCCCCCATTCAAATTCCGTAAGTTGTGGAAATCTCGCTCTCTTTTGCCGAAGAGGCATATGTAACGACTGAGCTAACTTTACCACTAGCAGATAACCATCTATGACCATGCACGCCTCATTACAGCCGTCTATTTATTTGGATAAATCCACCGTTCAGAGGTCGCTGTTCAGCGTACGCAAGTTTGGAAAATTAACCGGATAGCCGGCACGTGCCAAAAATGTCACACTTAGATTTTCTTTAAAATCTTAAATATTGGTAAAAATCAGTAGAAAACTACTTTGCGTAATTTCATACATTTCTTTGCGAACAACTGCCTCTGGAAAAATGATTGCCAGTGGACTGTGTGGGTGTAATTAGAAAGACTAATAACTGGAGTATTAAACCAGTGGTGAGTGTAATCCTGAATTACCTCCTCTGAAGAATGTGTCCTCTGACCTACAGTCAGAGGAGACATTCATCATGTTTGGGAAAAAAAAAAATGTTCAAAATACTGTCTCCAAATCTGGCGAAGTATCAGATCAAAGTTTTCAAGTGAAGAAACTTTTTGAGAGGTTATAGTGACCTTCTATGATCTCCCATCGTAAAGCACCTCGGCATAGACGTACATTAACTACATTTAAATTTCGAAAACCAGTACAGTCGATGCTCGTTCTAACGACTACTCGTTATAAATTATTCCAGTATGTTCTTCCTCTTATAGCGACCATTCGTTACAAAGCCCTTTTCTACGGGTCGAAGATGGTTGTTATATCGAGGGTCGACTGTATTATAATTTAAAAAATGCACTCCAAGCAACGCAAAACACATAAAAAAAACTGCTAAAAACTAATTTTGTATATCAAAAGTGAAATGAAAATTTTATAGGACATAAAAATAACTACAAAGGGGATAATTTCACTATTGGTTGTTTTGACACAAATCAATACCGAAAATTTACTGAACCGTTCAATCAAATTTGGCTGCGTGCCAAGTTATTCCGTAAGGATAAATCAGCTACCAAGAAATAGCTTTTCGCCTCTCAGCGCCTTCAATTTATGCAGATCGAGCAAATCTGCCGAGAATATTAAACGAAGATGAAAAATATTTGTTCGGCATTACACTTTTGTTTTTCAATCCCGATCAATGAATAAATGATTGGTCATAAAATTCGCATAGGGAATTTCATTGTTTTGTAGGTTGATGCAATTTAGCGGAGTGTATTGTCTTTTTAGGAGTAAAACGGTTTCGGGCGTTTTGACTCCTAACGAAAAGAGGCAACGGGAAGGATTTGACGTGAGCAAGGGCGAACCAAGATATGATGAGGTAATTAAAGATATTTTGCTTCTTTTTGTTTGGGTTTTTGTTCTGGTACGTAAAATGTTGGTTAGAATACATTTTTTTTAAAGAATATTTTTATTGCCTTAGAAGTATTGTGCTATTCGACATAAAATTTATTAAGGACTTATGGATATCAGAATGCAAACTTGGTATATATAAAAATGTTTAAAAATTTGAGAGCACTTTATGGTTCAACTACTTGTTTCTTTTTCGGGAAGGAGGGGGGGGGGAGAAAAAGACGTGCCCAGACCCAATGCAGGTACGCCCCAACCAGTGAACTAGCCAAGCATTTTGTAGCCCTTTTCTTTCTGGAAATGTATAAAAAGAAGTAACTATAGTTAACTCATCTATATTGAAAACTTTAAAAAATTATAATTCTTTTAAAACCTTATTTTTTCATAAAAACACCGAACTGTTTATTCTTTGATCTGTATACCCTACATTGCTTTAAACACTCTTAAAACTTAATGATTGTAACCACTTCTCCAACGACATTGAAAATAAAGGAATAGTGATAATACTGCCCGTCCGTGAAACCCGCGCCTAGCACTTGCGAGCCATTCCACTTAAAAAGGGGGGGGGACTTTCCGAAGTGTTCAATTTAAAACTAGCATTTGCTATCCTTTTGACACATTCAACTGAACTATGTATTTGAAATTAGCATCATTCTACGTTGTTTGATCGGACTCAAAATGCTTCTTATGATTCGTTCTCGTATTGTTATTTAACCTATCACCCCAATTTTTGTAAGATTAGAGAAGACATGACGCATGCGTAAATATGCGGAAGGTTTTACCTAAGAAAATCAGACAGTATTCATAACTTGCTTAGATTATTAATACTAGAGCAACGGATGCGTAATCGTTACACATTTATACGATATCCATTCATTACAATGGCATTGTTTAACAGCTTGCTAAACTAAATATTCCTCCGTAGTTTAACTGTATGCTAAGACCCATTGGTTAACTGCTATGGCTATGTTAGCACAATTGTGCAAATGTTTTCCTTTTCCATGCATTTGATGTACAAGGAAGCTCCGTTAAAACTAAAAATAAACATTATTGTAGCATACTTTGAATGAAATTGCATACCCTTTATTTTCAAATAAAGTTTAAATATACACTATGTCATAATAAAGCATTTTTACAATAAGCTTTTTATTGCATCCGTGATCGTACGTGATGTGTTTCGTTTCATAGATTAAGCTTCTAAGAGCACAGGGAATCAACATTATACATGAGAACATCTTGGACTCTAAAAGACTTTTTTGTTTTTTGTTTTTTTAAGTTAGAAAATGTGTTTTCGCTCAATGCGAATCATAGTCATCAAAAGAGAAAGCAGATACTTTAACTTTGGGCCGCTTTTCTTAAAGATTGTATTAAATACATCATAATGAAAGTAGCTAGGTATTCTATGAGTTAAAAATAATAATAAAACTATTGGCCATCATTTTACATTTGTGTAAGTTTTACACTGCTATATCTGTGTACTACTGACAAATACGGATCTAGAACATCTTCAAGGGAGGGGTGATTATTTTTTTTCTTTCTTTTTACAATGTATACTGAATAGCAAATAGTGATCAGAAGAATTTCAAGTTTCAATTTCGAAACATTTCTGGGGGAGAGCCCCAGAAATCATTAAAACTCGTTCAAAATTACGTTTTTTGAACTCCAATATCGAAAAATTACCGGTGAAAAGTCCCTCCAGAGAGGGGCGATCGCCCCATCGTCCCTCCATAATATCTGTCCCTGGCTACTGATAGTTTTTCTCACTAATATTTCAAGGAAATGCATGATTATGCAATGCATAATGAATTTTTTTGAAAAATTCAGTTGTTAGATATTGACGTATGCAAGTTTACTAATACTGCACAGTAAAAAAAAATCTGTAATGCCTCAAATCATTTCCGGGAAACGTTGCGGGATTTTACGGGTTTCCAGAAGTTTGCTCTGAAAATCAACCTACTTAACGAAAAGCTTCCTGAATTGGTGCATGTTGCATAAATACAGATTTTTTTTTTTGCTGGAAAAAATACGCTTAGCTACAAGTTAAAAAATATACCCAGTGCTAGTTTAAGTGTTTCGCCTGTATCTCGATTGCGGTAGTACGGATCGGTTGAGCTCCCTACTGATTGTGAACGGTTGCCTCTGAACACTGCAGCTTTGCTAGGGTTGCGGATAAATAAGCTGTTAGATGTAAGGCCCCTATAAGAGGGGAGCTGACTCATCCGACTTTTTGGTTCCAAAACGGTTGGAACGGTGGGCGTGGAACCACTGGTATCTGTACTCAAGTCGCATTGAAGAAAATTGGAAGCTTAAGCTTGAATTGCAGGACAAGTGCAATATGAAAATGGACCCAATTTCATGAAACATTTCCCAATAAACTGTTTTTAAATTCGAGAAATAAAGGTAACTTTTTAAATTTACCTAATATGGTGCTTTATCCAACTAATCATAAGTTATTTTGCGCCAGAGTAACAGGTATAATATTAATGTGTTTCAAATACCTGCAACAATGCTGGATCCAAGAATGTCTTGGAACCAAAATGTCGGACAGGTCAGCCTGTCCTCTAAAGGAGCTCTAGTTAGATGCTGTCTGATTTTCTTAGGTAAAACGTTCCGCATATCCACGCAAGCGTCAGGTCTTGTCTGATCTTACCGATATTGGAATGATAGGTAAGATGACAATAAGGGGAAGAATCATAAAAAGCATCTTGAGCCGTATGAAACATTGTGGAACAATGATAATTTCAAATACAAAATTTCAGGATGTTTCCACTCACAGCCCATCACCCTCTTTTTGTGGAATGGTTCGCAAATGCTTGGCGCGGTTTTCACGGACGGACAGTAGGGTGAGTCGAAAAAATCGATTTTTTTATTTCGAAATCGCATTACCTCTCAAAAGTTGTGGTTTAGTATCCACAACTTGGGAAAAATAAGAAAAAAATTCTAAGTTGACGTCTTCGGTTCGCGCATGAGGCTCAAAGTTGGAAAAAATATGTTAAAAATGGAAATTTTCAAAAGGAAAAAAGAAAAAAAAAAATGTAACTTTTTATAATGCAACTGCCATAAGCTGTAAATATTTTGTGCATTTTTAATCTAAAAAAATATTTTATAGCTTTTACATACGATCATTAGTTTGCACATCAGCCTTAAATTGGGCTAAAATCGCCTACAATGTCAAATTTCGAAAATATCGATTTTTTTAATTTCGAAATCGCATTACCTCTCAAAAATTGTGGTTTGGTATCCAAAATTTGGGAAAAATAATAAAAAAAATCTAAGTTGACTCCTTCGGTTCGCGCATGAGGCTCAAAATTGGAAAATATATGCTAAAAATGAAAATTTTCAAAAAATAATTTGAAAAAAAAAAGTAATTGTTTTCTATCGAATCTGATTTAAATTGTTAGTAGATAACATAATTTGAACCGAAAAATATACATATAACTTTTAGAAGATACATTCTGTTTGTACATAAGGCTCAAAATATGAAGAAAAAAAAAAGTCAAAAACTGAACCAGAACGCACTACGTCGGCACTGTGCCGGTATATTTTTATTCTACAGCCGACTTGTCTAGACATTACACATATTCTAGGAGACAGTTCGAAGTCCCTGCAGTCTGCACTCCCTTTGGTTGTCACTTAGTCAGCTAGACCCGCAAAACAAACAGTATCTTTAATTAGCAACTGAAAGTGGATCAAAAAGTACAGCGTGTTTAGCTTTGGGTGAGTTTTTTTTTGTAACTTTATAGCATATTTTTACGCTCAAGTTTTGTTATACTGTTCTCCGTTCTCCGACTAATAAATAATGGAACCCCGGAAAACTTCTAAACGTTTAATTGTTTGTCCGTTTTTTGGTGCACCGAAAGGGTTAAGTCAAAGTGTTTTACCCACATGTGCAGATGTGTTGTTAACTTGTTTTGAAGAAAAATCGCAATCTGTAAAAGGCGAACCTTTTTCAAGGATTTCAGATTGCATATCTGCTTAAATAGAAGAAATTTACTGCAAAGCTTCTATACCAATGTACAGTGGTAATACCAATGTGCGTTCTATACTAATGTACAGATGTATAGTGTACATCTACAAGAGATTGGCTTTTTAGCACAAGAGAACACGAAAAATTCATTGCACACTTGAAAGAAGCAACGTCAAAAAGTTTAGACTTCGCTTAATTAACAAAATGATTGAGTTTTGTCTTGAAGTTCAATTTATCTTTATCACGACTAAATGACTTTCTCAAAGTGTAGTATTATGGTAATCCTTTATCAATTTTACAATACGTACATGACTGACCGTTGGTATAGAAGCTTTGCAGTAGATTTCTTCTATGAGCTATGCAATCTGAAATCCTTGAAAAAGGTTCGCCTTTTACAGATTGCGATTTTTCTTCAAAGCAAGCTAACAACACATCTGCACATGTGGTTAAAACACTTTGACTTAACCCTTTCGGTACACCAAAAAACGGACAAATAATTAAACGTTTAGAAGTTTTCCGGGGTTCCATTATTTATTATTCGGAGAACGGAGAACAGTATAACAAAACTTGAGCATAAAAATATGCTATAAAGTTACAAAAAAAAAAAACTCACCCAAAGCTAAACACGCTGCACTTTTTGATTCACTTTCAGTTGCTAATTAAAGATGCTGTTTGTTTGGCGGATCTAGCTGACTAAGTGACAACCAAAGGGAGTGCAGACTGCAGGGACTTTGAACTGTCTCCTACTAGAATATGTGTAATGTCTAGAAAAGTCGGCTGTAAAACAAAAATATACCGGCACAGCGCCGGCATAGTGCGTTCTGGTTCAGTTTTTGACATTTTTTTTTTTCATATCTTGAGCCTTATGCACAAACAGAATGTATCTTCTAAAAGTTATATATAATTTTTTGGGTTCAAATTATGTTATCTACTAACAATTTAAATCAGTTTCGATAGAAAAAAAATTACTTTTTTTTTTCAAATTATTTTTTGAAAATTTCCATTTTTAGCATATATTTTCCAACTTTGAGCCTCATGCGCGAACCGAAGTAGTCAACTTAGATTTTTTATTTATTTTTCCCAAATTTTGGATACCAAACCACAACTTTTGAGAGGTAATGCGATTTCGAAATAAAAAAAATCGATATTTTCGAAATTTGACATTGTAGGCGATTTTAGCCCAATTTAAGGCTGCTGTGCAAACTAAAGATCGAATTTAAAAGCTATAAAATATTTTTTTAGATTAAAAATGCACAAAATATTTACAGCTTATGGTATTTGCATTATAAAAAGTTACATTTTTTTTTTTCTTTTTTCCTTTTGAAAATTTCCATTTTTAACATATTTTTTCCAACTTTGAGCCTCATGCGCGAACCGAAGACGTCAACTTAGAATTTTTTTCTTATTTTTCCCAAGTTGTGGATACTAAACCACAACTTTTGAGAGGTAATGCGATTTCGAAATAAAAAAATCGATTTTTTCGACTCACCCTAATAGACAGTAGTCTTGCAACGCTGCCCTAGTTTAGTCATATATGCTAAAATGCTTTGGCAATCTATCGGGTTTTTTCGGAAGGTACTAAATTCTTACGAGAAACGTATCTAAATTCTTTTAGAAGGTTTCTGATTTATTCGAAAGAAGTGATTTGTTTTTATGGAGGATGTTCCTTAATTTCTCAGGAACATCCACAATTCATTCCATGTTGATGTTAGGAATGTTACTGACTTTTAGCGAGAAACCTTTCTCTTTTTGACAGATATGTTACAGGCAGAATTTAATAAGATTAGTTTTGCATAAATTTCCTGCTTTTCTGAGGTAGTTTCTGTAATAAGCTTGCTGTTTTCTTCTAAAAACCAAGCTAAATTTTAGAACTAAGAAATATTTTTTTACCAGCGTAATTTTAAACAAAATACTCTTTTTTAAGTACTAATGCAAGAATTTCGTTCTACTGTATTTCAGAACTATTTTGGAACACAAGAATTATTTTACAGAAAAAGATACATAAGTAAGTGTCTAAGGAATAATCAGAACCTAATTTTGCACATTGCTGTTAGCCTAAGACAGGCTTTGTAGCTAGTTTTCTTTTTTTTCTTCAAAAATTATCTTCAAAGGTTGTTTTTACATTTTTTCTGTAGTTTTAAAATATATGGGATTGAAATATAACATTAAAAAATGTATCCAAGTTATTAATAATAATTAAAAAAAAACCTTAGAACACAGTCGGATACCTTAAATTATACCAGTACTGAATGGGTCATACATTGCAAAAAATGAACTGTTGCTTTTCCAAAGCAACTCTGGCAGCCGAGGTTCCAATTTAAAACAGTAAAATGCACAGTAATAAACTGTAAAATTGGGAATTTTACAGTTTCTTACTGTAAAGCAAGCAATTTTACAGTTTTTTGCTGTAAAATTTAGCTGTATTACACTGAAAAGATAACAGTATAATACTGGCAGCAGAGGTTCTAGTAGTTTTAAGCTGTAACATACACGTAATTAAAGGTAAAATTAGCAATTTTACAGTTCGTAAAGTTAGCGATTTTACAGTATCTCTTCTCTACTAATAATAAAGCTGAAGGTGGGTCTGTCTTTCTTTCTTTCTTTCTTTCTGTCTGTCTGTTACGCGCGTAGCGCCAAAACCGTTCGGTCGATTTTCATGCCACTTGGCACAAAATTAGTTTGTAGCATGTAGTTTTGCACCTCGAAGCGATTCTTCGAAAATTCCATTTCGTTCTTTTTCTATTCGAATTCTTAGCGGAAATTTGATGAAATTGGGAAGAAATATTTCATACACATTTTCAAGTCTTATGTCATTCGAAAGCTTGAAATTTTCTGCACAAAATGAAGTTTTTTCAAAGTTTCTACGATCATCAGGAGAGCTGTAACAATTGTTTTTAGAATCCTGGAATTCAAGGCTTATCTTCAGTAAAGCAAGCCAAACGATTCTAAAATGGTTAATGAAATGAATTATTTTATCAACGGAAATCAACTTTTAATGTTGTTACCATGGTTACGTTTTTATTTCGTTTATTTGTTTCGTTCTTTTTCCATTAATAATTTTAAAAATGTATTTGTTTTTGTACCAATCCATAACTCCAAGCCTTATTAAAATTAGTCAAAAGAAATATAATAAAAATCGTGATAAGATGGCACCTGTCAATCAAATGAGAAATCGAGTCCTTTCTTTAAAAAAGGTAGAGAAGGAAGAAACTGACGCGTACCATTTTTGTGAGTTTAGAGACATTTTGGCGATCTGACGAGTTGTGTAGAAGAGGGAAACATTGCTTAACCAAATGAGGTCAAAAAAGAAACAACATGATAGTAAACCATTCTAAATTTATCGTCTGGCAAAACATATTTTATTTCCTTTTTTTTTTTAATTTCAATATAAATTGCAGTAAATGGCTTGAGTGAACGAGTTTGGCTTTTAATTTATCATTTGCTGGTTGATGTTTGTCGTTGTTTATTGTTTTTATTATCATGGTGAAGAATAATGCACGAAATTTCTATTATTTTGTTTTTGAAGTTAGGAAAGAAAACTTTCTTCTTCTTTTAAACTTTGGTAAGATTTCTGTGAGCAGCAAAATTGTTCTTATTTTCTCTTTTGGCTTATTTTTGTGCATCTCCCCTTGGGGTTGCATTCGAATTCCCCCAAGGGGGGTTTTACCCCTTTTATGGGGTAAATCAGTGTTAATTTCAATGCAGGCAAAAGTGATATGAATTGGCGCGACCACTTGGCGAAATATAGCCAAGCTTTTCGTCACCAAGTGTTTGACGCCAATTTGGCGACATATCGCCAAGTTGGCGGCAAATTTGGCGAAAAAATTTATTATTTTATTTTGGTTCAATTTGGCGCTATTGGCGATATTTTGCAAAAAATCCACTGAATGATGTTAAAATCGGAGATATTTAAGAGATTAATCACTGTAAAACCTTTTTTTTTGCATTGTTTTGTGGCAAACTAGGGATGTAAATGTTTGAATTGTTATCTTGCTCACTCCAAGCACTATTTTAGCATTTAAGGCATCTACTAAGAAATTTACACGTAAAAGAGTAGTGTGGGGTCCATGCCAAATTTTTATATCATTCTTTGAAAGAATTATAGTTGAATTATAACTAAAATAGAGTTTTTTTTTGCTATATCAATTTTTTACAAATGAATTTTTAAGTTTATACCACGGGCAAAGCCGTGCGGGTACCGCTAGTATTACTATAAAATTAGAAATTTTACCGTTGATTACTATAAAATTAGCTGTATTATACTGTAAAAACAACATTCATTTTTTAGTGTAGATATTTCTCCATTTATTTAAGCGAACGTAATTAACTCTTTTTTTTCCCGCAGCGGCAACAGATTTTTCACTATTAACCTAGATCATAGTTAATAATTAACCGTAGAGCTATTTTCCCCGCAACTAACATTACTTATTAATGTAGATAAAAGCTAAAGAGATAAAACCGGTAAAATAATTTTGCCGTACAAGGATATGTAAATGAATATTTAATATATTTGGCGTGCTTTTCGTGTCATTTTTCATACATAATAAGTGTGACTGAGGCAGTTCGTTACTACATATAGAATGAAATAGAAATAAAAATATGTGTTTTTTCCCCTTCCTATATGTTACAGAAATTGCGTTGTTAATTGTTTAGACAGTTTCACCAGAAAACTTAATAATAAATTTCACGTAACTAAAACGTTTTTAACCAGTTAAAGCAGCACACTTTAGTTAATGATTTAGGACTTTTAATTATCATTTTAGCGAATTTAAAAAATATCAAATGACTAATGAATCTTGTGATTATGCAAAAACATTTTGGTTACGTCTATTAAACAATATCTTCTAAAGCTTTTAAATGCTTTTTGGTAAGACTTAAATTGTTGCTTTTGTCTTTACATGGTTAACAGCAACCAGGATTAATCGGTAAATTAATAAGTGCATATCCGAAGCAATCTCTTTACACTTCTTTTACTAAATTTTATACGAGGGAAATTAAACTTTCAATTACTTGTCTAACTTCCATTTTATATATTGTATATTTTTAAAGTATTTATTTTTAGTCATTACATGTTCATATTAATTGTGTATACTATATATAAGTATCAAAATATTAGCTGAATTTTTCAGACCCTTTTTTCTCATCATCATTTGTATACATTAGTGAACGAAATTGAAACATGTTATTGTACCAATAGAATTCATTAAGCCGTTTCCCCTTTTTACAATAACTGAGTTACTCTGCATGTTTAAACTGGGCCCCTATTACACATTGAATCTTAAAAGTACATTTTATATTAACCGAGAGTCATTTTTGATATAAGAGTTTTCGTTCTATATTTCTCTTGTTATAGCTTTTGTTATAGTTGTTATAATTTTTATTATTAATTTTAATGCATATAGGTAGGTAACAGCATTTTCATTAATTATCCCCACAGTAATTCATAACCCAATTCGAGCATTTCAAGTACACTTTCCTATCCTATCTCATACTCCCTCCCCTCTCTTTTTAAAATTTTATGTACCACTTTTTACTCCAATCTTCATTAGTAACTTTTGTTTCGTGTTATCATAACAATTAGTGTCTCACTGCCCTGTTGTAGCATTTCGTCCCCATTGACAAGCTCTTTCTCTCTTTTTTATTCTTTAAACAGTCAATGATGTCTTTTATCTGGTTAAGCAAAAAACGGCAACTACAAGCGGTATCATTGGTTAAAATAAAAAATAAATAACTAAATAAAATAAAAACCTTGCACCATAAGTGTTGCGAGGGATATTGGTAGTTAATCTGCAGAGCTACTACAAAGGGATTTCAAAACGTAGCGTTACAGCAAATCTAACTTGTGTTCCGATTCTTTCTATGAATAAAAACCAAGCTGATGATAACGAATATGATCAGAACTTTGAAACGGGCCTGGTGGATGGAGCTGGGTGTCCACTAACAGGACGATATATCAGTTAGAAGACGGTTGCTTTAACGGAAACATGGTTACCGTAAATGTTGTCCATTTTTTCACCCCGCCGGGCCAATTGCGAGAGGCAAACACCGTACCCTAGCAGCATAATCTCATCGGCCGATGATCGGCCATTCATCGAAACCCGATGAAATTCTCACCGGTCGATGATCGGATTCGATGAGTTCTCATCGGGAATCGCTCCAATATGTCTCATCGGTCAAACAGAATCCGAGCAAAAAATCCGATGAGTTTTGCTCGAAATACGATGAGATTTGGAGCAATTTACGAGCAGTGCAGTCCCGTACCGATGAGTTTAGAAGGAATGTTGATCGGAAGGATATCGCTTTCCGATGAAAAGTAGCTCATCAAAAACCGTGCTCGGATACTAATCGGAACGATGTCATCGTGCGTTACGGGATCAGTTTACAATGAGTTGATTCTAAATGGGTAATTACTATGACTACTCTTAACAGGCGTTTTGATGTTGCCCGACAACGGTTGTCTGTTATACGGCTACAGCTACGCGCATTTTGCTACATCGTTTTCCGTGGGAGGCATTGGAGCACCCTCCTTACAGTACCGACCTCGCATTGAATGATTTCATTTTCTTCGATTTTGAGAAGCCACACTTGACAAGGTAGCGTTTCGGATCTGATGCCACAATTCAACAACGCGGTTTCACTACTATGACGATGATTTGTCCCTTACCCAGTTTGATGTTTTTTTTTTTTTTTTGTATCCTTGGAACAATGCCTTGATAAAAATTATGACTATGTACATTAGCAATATACTTTCTCCTGCTCACATTGTACATATAGTTGTAATTGCTGAATACATTTTTGTGCTGCCTGCGCTTGTTACATTACTGTTTAAAAATCCCCTCGTATTATGTTGTTGTAAATATACTTAAAGGCTGTTTCGACCGAAAACTTTTCAGGAGCTTATATTGACTTGTTATGAATACAATAAGAGAAGAAAGTTGTGACAACGCTAGTGTATATACAATTTTATTTATCTGCAAGCTTTAAACTTTAGGGATAGAACAAGGCGTTACATTTATGTGTGTAGTAAAACATTTATTGTGCAGTAAATTGATATTTATGGCTTCAAGCCACGTTAGTACTAAAACATAAAACTGATCCAGGAGCCAAAATTTAAAACATTTTGCATTTAATTAGTAACAACAAAATGCAAACACAACTGCTAAAATGAAGAAACAATTCGCAAAAATTCTATAAATTATTTTATTTAAAATGTCTTTTAGCTTTTTCAGCTACAAAATTAACTGCACAAATATGCATACAAATATATACATATTTTTCTTATTTCTTAATGCATGTCATTTCATTTGCATTTAGCTTTATTTGTGAAAAGCCTATAGTATCATACACACACCTCTGTCCGTATACGCCCCATTATATCTCTCGCACTTACTCTTCCACGTGGTCAAAGGAACAGGTAATTAGCAACAATAATACCCAGAGATAGAAATCCCTTTATCCCTTGGTAGCATAAGTTCATTCCAGTCACAGCACGAAACACTTTTCAAAATGAATTGTAATCTTAGATAATAATTAACTGCGGAAAACACTCCCCCCTCCTACGTCAGCTATTAATAAGACACAGGATCCGGGAGAAGAAGAAAAGAGGATTTGGCCTCGGCCCTTGCAGACGAAGCTTCTAATGAATATTTATGAAATTTTAGCATTAGCGCAAATGAGATACTCTCGGTATTAAAGGAAGAGACAGAAGGAAATAAATTCGCCTTCTTGTGGTGTATAGAGGTTTAAGTTGTGTAGGAGGTCTAGCGTTTTCTGCGGTCTGATTAAATCACAACTATGTCGTTTTTCTACTTTTGAAAACGTATGGTATTTTAGTACAGACTTAAATTTAAAAAAACACACAGTTTTTTTTGTAAAAGTAGTAGAATGAGATATAAGTAAAATGAGACGATTCCAGTGTAAGAGCAATTAAAACAGACAAAATAATTAAAAATTCAGCAAATAGTAAAAAGAAACAACGTAAATAAAAGTATAAATAAGATAGGCTAAAGAGTGAAAACTTGGAAAACAAAAAAATTGAGGCAAATAAATTAAGGTAGAATTAAAAGTGTTAAAAAAAGCTAAAACTGAGTGAGCAATAAAATGCAGCAGCCTAATTAAAAGTCAAAGTAAATTTCATAAATGGGATTAAACACTCAATAAACATTGAAATGAGACAAATAGATACGAAAGAAATAAATAGATACGAAGCGTTTTGTTACCATTTTTTTTCTTTTACAAAAGCGAACCTTATGGCTTTAAGATATGATTGTCTAACTGCTACAGACATAAACGAATGGATTACTTAGTTACTTATATATTAATTACTTATATATTATAAATATTTAGATAATAAAAAAAGCTGTATTTTGGTGAATTAAATTCTTTATGGTGAAAACCTACCTAAAATTTCAGAAAGCCGTTTATGTGGAATAAAAACAAAAATACAACGCTGAAAGTCAAACACGTGTACAGAGTATTCCTGCTCATTTGTGCTTTTATTTTTAAGCACAAATACGAGGTGAGCTCGCTTATTAGAATATCGGTTAAATGAGTATACCGCTTAAAAAGATAAATTTTTAGTCTACCAAACCGTTTAAGTGTATTATTTAGATCCCATATAATGAAATAACCTCCTTTTTAGAACATTCTTTTGTGACCAAATGGGCATTCCATCTAGGTGGCTCGACTGAATTTATATATTTCTGTGGAAATGTGTAACTGTATTGTCTATGGTTTTGCGTAGCCACCACAGCTACCAGTTTTCTTCTGATATGTAAAAAAGTGACAAAAAAAAGTATTGTAAACTAAGATTTCTTATACGGAAAATAGAAAAAAAAAAGGTACTAAACAAAGAATGAAGAATAAGCAATTTTAATAACGGTTAACTATGTACAGGCCGCAAAAATAGTCGATCTGAATTGAAAATACAAGCTCGATTAAATAATAAATATTCTAATTTGCGCTCGTTCCCTGTTTGCCTTAAACTATAATTTATTGATAGGACTGCTCTTACAGGAACTGACAACAAGCTCAATATTTCAATTATCATTACAGTGGTACATTGTTCACAGATAGAGAACTTGGAAATTCCATTAATTATTTCCATTCACTACACATTATTGAAATAATAAATTATTCTGAAGTGTCCGCCATTTCTACGATTACGCACCCATTATATTTCGGAATGGAATTGTTGGAGACTTTTCCATCACACTTAACTATAGCAGGTGATAGCTATTATACATGATGATAAATACGGAGAAGGGTTTAACTATTAAAATGCTCACTAAGATTAGTTTGAAGATTTGTTAGATAGGATCGGTACAAAAGTATGAAAAGTTGCCGAAGTTAATTAGAAAACTCACCATTTGTATTTCTTCTTTTAGACACAACTGCTTAAAATATTTAAATTAGCACGAACTAATTAGTTACTCCACCTAAAGTTAATTAAGTTAATTGACTTTACCCTTAACTAACACTAAACAGATGAGATGAAATGTTTTAACACATAAAGTCATGAATGTTAGTTGAAACAATTTTAGATAATAATTCATAATAGCTTAGTCTGCACTCCTGTATTTTAAGTGAAAGTTAGAAGCATGACATAAATGAAAATATTGATATTTTTCATTTTTTTACTCATCTGACATAATTGAAAATACTACTCAAAAAAGAAAAATAAATCATAAAAATTACAAAGCAGAAAAATAAAGAGATATAAAATAGCAAAAAAGAAAAAACTAAATAAATAAATAAACAATAATAAAATAAAATAAAGTGAATAAAAAAGAAACACATAAAAAATAAATAAATAAATGAAAAATAATAATACAATAATCCCTTTAAAAAAATTAGGAAAAAAATAGATTGCACAATATACGGCTTTAGGGTAAAGCTGTAAAAGTGACTTCTAGATGAATAACAACATCAAAATTATAAAAAATTCCTATATTTCTCACTTTTGTTTACCTTGTATTTATTAATTATTTAAAATATCTCTTTTAAGTTACAAAAATAATTTAAAATAGTGTTTCAAAACCCTGTTTTTGGTGTCGTGTCCTCTTAGTAAATACTAGGGATATATTAGGTGACTTTTTTTATGTAAGTTACACTTGTTTACTTTATTTACACATAAGACAAAACACGAAAGATTCACAACACAAAGAGAAGAAAATTACACCCTGGGCAATGGTAAGAATTAAACCCACACCCTCCGGCTTACGAAGCAATGATTCTAAGCCACAGAGGCCTGAGTTAAAATCGTATTAAAATGACATCAAATAATCCTCTCTGAGTATGATGAGTTGCAGTATTTATAAATCATAATGATTTTAACAGGAAAATCTTACAATCAAGCCCATTTTTTTAGGACATAGTAAAAATTGCGAAGGGAAAATCTAATTAAAAAAAAAGGGTTCTGGTAGCATAGAAGTTCAAATTTGTATAGGTGAAACAAACAAATATGCAACATTTCATACATTAAAAATACTTTCAATAGCAATCAGATTACAATGTGGTTCAAATAATTTCATTAAAAAAAGATTTACTTTTAAATGCTTTTACTTTAAATTATGCCGTTTGCTGACTGTCACTACTCTACTTGAAATTAAACACTCCTTGTAATGATCAATGTTATTTCTTCATACAGAAAACTGTTAACTAAAAATAAAGGGTACTTTAAAACTCAAGAAACTAGTATGCATATAAATGTCATACGATTTTACATATTATCAGGCTCTATAAATGGCTGTATTTTGTATAGCCATCTTCTGTTTTAAACATTACGTAATCACTAATGGAAGGATTATTCTCCATCACTATTCTCGTGTTGCGAATCTAAACAAATACTGTAAACATAGGCACAAAAGTAAACGTAAGCTTTCATTACATTATAAATTATACCTGTTTTAAAACAATTTAATTCCTGCAATTTGCAAGGCATCGATGATGCTGCTTGTGAGAAAGACCCAAAGGTTTCTATTATAAATTTGCTCAAATGTATGTTGTTGAATTGATAGTTCCGCGGCAAATATCAATGCAAATTATCTTGTTTAAATTTTAATGGCTGGTCAAAATATGTGTGGTACTTTGTAAATAAATTGAAATATATTTCAAGCTTAGAGAGTATTATTGCTTTCAAAACAATTCCAATATTGAATTATTTGTAAAACGGGATTCATTTTGTATCGTTTTGTGATGGCATTTTACTTGCATAATTAGCATTAAGAGATGTTAGGCTTACTTTATCACTGTCACAGAAAGAATATGTTGTCACCATATAATAACAAAGTTTTATAAGTTATCTTTGGAGTTAAATGAAAAAATGTGTAAAAATTAGTTTTTTTTTAAATAGTATTGGAAGCTTGGAAGAGGCTTCTAAGCACTTGCATTTAAAAGTCTCCTATTTCAAAACTTGCACAGCTCTAGACCTACTTCTAAAACAATAATATTCTACGATTTTCACTAAACAGAGGTTGATGTGACCGCCTTTGACTTTCCACAGCCCTTATTGGAACATAAAGGCTGTGGAAAGTTAAAAACTCCAAAAAGAAGTTTGGAGTTTTTAATTTATTTCTTTATTATTATTTTTAATCCTCTGCAACTTTTTATAAAAACTGGCATTTTCCTGTGAACAAATAAGTGTTGTCATAAAGAAAATGGTTTAATTTTTTTATTTATTATTTTTTTTAATGCTCTGCAACATTTTATATAAGCAGGCATTTTCCTGCGAACAAATAAGTGTTGTCATGAAGAAAATTGTTACCTTAGTGCAAATTATAGATTTTAATCCAACGTTAATTTATAGATTTTAATCCAACCTTAATTTATAGATTTTAATCCAACAATTTTTAGCACTAATATGCAGGAAAACTGCAGTTTTTCTGCTTGTTAGTGCTGAAAAACGCTGATTTGTAATAATTTGCTAATGAATAAGGACAAAGTTTCTTCAAGATATTTAGCAATGCTTTCCGGCGTGAATGAATGTATAGGAGCACACTCGATATTTTTAGCATCCTAATTTAACGATATTATAATGTTAAGGAATAAGAATTTTGCTATAATTGCCTTTGAACTAGAAGTCAGCTGATATGCAGCTGTGTTCTCAGTGTAACCAGGTAAAGGAGCAATGTTCGCTTTACAAACCTCACACTAGATGACATTTTCAAGTATTAGACAGAACCCGTATTGGAACTTACCGACAGCTCGGGTATGAAATACAGACAGTGCAGTTTCTCTCTTATTATGAACTAACTTATTAGTTTGAAATGGATAATAACTGAGCTGGAGATAAAGTAACTTCAATGCAGCTGAAAGTGTCTTCACACTGGTAGCCTAAGTGAATTTAACCCACCTGCGAGAGACCGCAATAATTGTACGGTGCAGCTCGTTAACTGAAGGCAAAGCTTGTGTATTCTGTAATAAATTATTACTCTAAACCCAAGGCAAATGCAGAACTAAATGTAATACAGACCGTTCAGTTTTACCATAAAAGAGATGAAACTAGTATCTTGATAGAATAACTAGGCTATCAAAAAAAGAAAAAAAAACAGTCATAACAATAGTTGCACATTTATGTTTATTAAACAAATCGGGATATTTTTTTAAATTATTTATTCGAAGATTACGCATAGCAAAATACAACACATTGTTCATTTTTCTTCCAAGCTTAAAAAAAAAATTTTCTTTAGTTTTTTATTGGCCGTACCTAATTTATATTGATTGTCATTATTTAATATTACAAAAAACTGTTTAGTTGATATATATGTTTTTCTTATTCGTGAATATTCGCAAAATTATGTTTAATTAATCCATTTAATAAAATATCTAGTATCAAATACATTATTTAGCAAAATTTCATAGTGAACACTTGAAGTGTTCTTTTTACTGAAAACTGGAGTTCAGTACTAATTCTCTTGTAAAACTGAAGAAAAAAAAAACGTAAACTTTTGCTACAAATATTGGACGAAGTAATGAAAAGTTTCTAAAAAGTAGCAGTACTATGTTCATGTGATAATCAAGTAAAATTTATATTCCTTATATGTTTTGGGCTTCTGTCGAAAAAAATGAGCAATGATGTTCTTATAACAGTTGTTTGAAAGAGTAAGTAGAAAATATCAAAATAACAACATTAACAAAAAGAGCACAAAAACAAATTTTTGAAAGCTGCTTGATCTTTGGAAGAACCCAATCAATAAAGGAAATTTATTCTTACTTTCATACGAGTTGGCTTAATGCCAAATAGTTTCTCTAGGGGAATAAGATACTTATAGAGAGTATTATGCAGCTTTCATCTTATTTGTGACTTGCACTTCATGCGGATTGGTTAAACCTTATGGGACTGAGGAAGGAAAAAAAAAGAACATCTTTATACATCTTTAGGAAAAAAAGTAGGAACGATTTGCTGATGGATTAAAATGATAAATACATAGAATCTCAGTAATTAAAAAAGTGAAATGTATATAACTCTTGTTTATTTATTAGTTTGTGTTTTTGATTTTTTTATTTTATTGAAGATCGCAGGTTACCACAGAAGATATGTCTTGAAATGAGATACAAATGGTGACACCTAAATTGGCATCTACAGGGAAATTTTTCGTAAAATTTGGCAACTAATATCAATAGAAAATTAAGTTGCATCCTGCTTATATATATATATTTTAAGGCACCTATATGAGAAGAGCTGACTCATCCGACATTTTGGTTCTAAAATCGTGGGCGTGGAACAACCGGTATCTGTGCTCAAGTCGCATTGAAGAAGAGTGGTAGCTAAACTTGAAATGTGGCTGCATAGATGATATTTGAATAATTTTGTTCATATGACAAAAACATTTTGCAAACTCAGGCTGAAAACTAGTGCAATATGAAAATAGGCCTAATTTCATGAAACATTTCCCAATAAACTGTTTTTAAATTCGAGAAATAAGTTATCTTTTAATTTACCTAATATGTTGCTTTATCCAACTAATCATAAGTTATTTTAAGCCAGAGCAACCAGGTACAATATTAACGTGTTTCAAATACGTGAAACAAGGATGGGTCCAAGACTGTCTTGGAAGCAAAATGTCGGACAGGTCAGCTTGTCCTCTAAAGGAGCTCTAATATATATCAAGTCTTTCGTAGTGCTCTATATTCTCAGTGCCTTATCGTTGTCAATCATCTCCGTAAAACTATGTCTTGCATTTATAACATACATACTCCTTACAAATACACGTTTATTTGAAATTCAAATAAACTATTAAAAGCACTGTAGTCTGTGACTGATAGTGGCTGAAAAAAATTAAAAGATCTTCCAAGGATATGACTTGTCCAATGAAAAATCTACTTTCTCGCAAAATTGAAGTATTTTAATCTTGAGATACTTTCTTCAATCACCGCAAGGTGACGTATTAAAGCTCTAGAACTGTAAATAAGGTATTTGTCTTCTTTTCATCAATTGCGTTAGTTGTTCTTGATCCAATTTTGCATTTCAGGTGTCAACATAAGTATAAAATTTATTCATGTTTGAAAGTACTATTTTTAGTAATTACTTTACTTTACAAATATAGAAAAATATCTAAATCTTCCCGAAAGGCCAAAAATTTTTGAAACACAAGAAAGATTTCCCTAAATAATTAGGTCTAAAATCAAGCTCTCATACGTTAGTACAGAACAAAAAGAGAGAGAGAAAGAAAAAAAGAAAATAATATACTAATTTCTTCTGTATTAAGGAAACAAATATTCATATTTGTCAGTATGAGCATCAATAATTTTAAAATTTTTACATTAGAACACTGTACATTCCGTTATATTTCAATACATTTTGACTGTTATTTTGTGTATTAGAATAATACACAACGGAGAAATGTAGTATACTCAATTGTTTCAGAGGTAGTACTTCGTATCTAATGCCTAATACACAATGAGACGTTTCACCCAAATTAAAACTTGATGATTTTGCCAGTGCAACCTCGCCTGCTATAAGTAATGTAATAAAATAATCACTTTTTTACTTTAGACCAATTGATATTAAAACCAGTCAATCGGATTGAAAAAAATTGCCCAGTAGTCTCTGTCGAAAATGCTGATATGCTTATTGCGGTTAATATTTGGTTATTATTCATTTTTCACAGGCACGCAAGCACATCGTAAGATGATAAAATGCACAGAGGTGGATTGCACCACCAAAATTATTTTTATTGGGATACCACGATACATGAATGACATTTTTTACTGTTCACCAATGAATATTACCACTAGTCCATCAAACTGCAAATCAAGTGCACAGCCGTAGATTACGTAGAAATTTTAGACATGCATATTCCGGTTGGTAGTTTGTACACTTGTTGATTCTTAGGCAAATAAAATGTTAAGATGAGGATTGTACAGCTATTGTTAGTTTTGTTGTGCTATCATGCTAAGAGGGCTCCAGTATTTTATTTATTGGTCATAATTTCTGTTTTCGAAATTTAGTTTCAACATTCTGGTATTATTATTCTTTCAGTGCTGGCACAAAATAATTGTTATATTTTTTAACTATTGATCACACTTACTAGTTAATGTGCTAAACAATTATGATAATTCAAGTATACATACGCACAACATATGTTTAGCAATCAGTCTTAAACAAAATACAACAATAAAGAACTAAAACAACAGACAAAATTGCAAGCCTGTAGAACTTTCAAAGTCTGCGCCTCATCTTCAGTGAGGTTGCATTTACAAACATACCCAGATGAATATATTCATTATAATACCAGCATGTTTACTAACGGTGCGTCATATTTAATGAACGCCGGCACATCTAGGATTTTCAATTACTCCGACAGTGAAAGGGTTAATTTTCCACTGACACACCTGCATTATAAATGAGAAGTTCGCGAATAATCAGGGCAAAGTAAATATGAGACTATGCACATAACTTATCATAACGCTTTCGAATGCTGTTCGACATGTTCTGTTCCAGGGAATATAGAAATTCGAATCTGAACCTGCAAACGGTGGAGGATTAAATTCACAAGTCGGTATTTGCTGGCCGTGTTGCAAAGCTCTTTTCAAAGCATGAAAGTTTAGTGATGTAACAAGTTTTGTCTCAAGATGCTTTTATCAGCCAAATTACACTGCGGCGTCGCGTGTTTGTAATGAGCCCTGTTGTACAAAATATGACTGTCAAAAGAAAAATTAAGCTATATTTATTCATACAACTGGTTGTTCGATTGATTAATTTTATTTTTTCCCCTACACATTCAAGAATTATCGACAAAAGTCATTTACTAAATATACGATTTTTCAAGATTCAAAGTAGTATGAGACAGCTATTCTCAACCTGTACCGGACCGCAGAAGAATTTGACCGAACCTCAGAGCTTTATGTGCTTATCCTCGTCAAATAAATAAATTAATAAATAACATAAATCATAAATGATAATGATGATTATGATGATGCTAATAAATATACTAAACGAGATATTACGGGAATTTTGTGATTAGTACTTTTCTTTACCCATGATTTTCTACAAATGCTAATTTATTTTTGTATAAATATTGTCAAATTGCTTGTCTTTATATTTAAATAATTCTTGTAACAGTTCTGAAATGTCAAGTAAAACTGCTTATTTTATTGCTATTTCTTAGTAAAAAGAAAAATAATGAGTTCTCAACTTTTTCTGACAAGTTTTTAATATTTTAATTTCAGCATAAGTTAAACCTTAATGTTTTTATAACGGGCAAGAATGCAAATAATTGCAAGCGTCTAAGAATACTATGTTCTTTTGATAGCAATGAATTCGACTTTCTTTTCCTCGTTAGACTATCATTCTTGTTAGTCTCGTATGGCTCTCTGGTGAGAAATATGTGAAATAAAGAGCGACAAAGTTTCAATTCCTCAATATCCTTGATTTTTCCTGCCACGATACAAGGACGAAATCAAGGGAGGGGCGATGGAGGTGATCCTTTCTTGATGACCATGCACCGGCAATATTTCAGAATTGAAGTCCTAAAAATGGAGCGGCAGTTCATGTTTAATGATGTTAAGGGAAGAGATGAGGTTTAGGAACTTCCCTTCCATAACTTTTCCAAAAAATAAAATTGTGACTACTGTCGATGATATTACTGTACCTCAGAACCAGACTAACGTAAGTCCATTTTCGTCATTTTTAAGTAGAGGGGAAAAACGATGTATTCGACAATCGTTTTTCCCCTCTACCGAAAAATGACGAAAATGGACTTACGTTAGTCTGGTTCTGAGGTACAGATTATACCCTGTGTAACCAGAAGAGGCAGCCGAAAGTGAAATTTCCCCTGATGGTTGCCATAGTTACGGCGCTATGGACTTTTCTCCCACTTAGCTTTAGTAACAATGGTTAAATGCAAACGATTGAAATTGTTTTGTGCTTAAACTATTATTCAATCAACGTTAATATAATACTTTTTTAAGTATTTATATAACGGATACTCATGATGACAGGTCTTGCTAAAACAAACTATTTAGCACTAGATTTGTTAGAAAACGTTGAGAAATAATGCGATACGAGGAAATAAAAGCGTAAGCCTAATTTGATAAACATAAAATAAATGAACTGCTTTAACAGTAGTGCCTAAAAAGAGTGGAACTGTTGTCTTTCGTGCGGTTTCTATGGAGACGATGCAAAATTTCTAAAATTGATCCGCCTATTTTAAAGTAACCAAGTATAATTGACATTCCCCCGGACTAATTATGAAGTTAAGGTTCTAAAAACATCATTTTAGACTGACTACCTTTGGTAATGGGAAGGGAAATGAATGCGTTTGGAGACTTTCTGCCTCCCACTCCTAGGCTAAATCTTTAAATTTTGTTAAAAAATAATGTTGTTTCTTCTCAACCTCAGGCATGATGGAATCTAAGGCTCCTATAAGAGGGGAGCTGACTCATGCGACATTTTGGTTCCAAAACGGAGGGCGTGGAACCACTGGTATCTGTACTCAAGTCGCATTGAAGAAAAATGGAAGCTAAGCTTGAATTGTAGCTGCATAGATGATATTTGACTATTTTTGTCAATATGACAAAAACATTTCATAAACTCAGGCTTAAAACAAGTGCAGTATGAAAATAGACCTAATTTCATAAAACATTTTCCAACAAACTGTTTTTAAATTCGAGAAATAAGTTATCTTTTTAAATTTACCTAAAATGGTGCTTTACCCAACTAATCATAAGTTATTTTACGCCTGAGCAACCAGGTATAATATTAGTGTGTTTCAAATACCTATAACAAGGCTGGATCCAAGATTGTCTTGGAACGAAAATGTCGGACAAGTCAGTCTGTCCTCTAAAGGAGCTCTAATGGAATCAGAATGGGCAGAGAGGGTAAATTTAAAAAGTAATGTCCCCTCTTCTTGAAAGAATTCTGGATCCGTTCTTGTCACGCTGTCAGAGTAGACTGATCAGTAAAGTTCGTTACTTGTAATAAAACATTTTTGACCCTTTTCCTTAAAAAGTATAAATTAATCATTACATATTTTAGTTATTAATGGAATGAATTCATTTTGTTTCACAACTCTCACTCTATGTTAATAGAAAATGTTTCTTTACTATATTCACAATACGTGATATATATATTGAAAAAATTCTTAATTGCAACAAAATTATCCAAAAGATGTAAAATAAACTACATCTTTCATTTTGCAATATATTAAAATATTTTACGCATAAATACCGTTAGTTTATGATTGCACTGATGATATAAAAAATTCTGACGATATGCTTAAGAAAAACTATATCTATCGCTACTTTATCACATCATGTTAATTATAAGCACTATATGGTTTTTTTTTTTTTTCAGTATTTACTACTAAAGTTTTTTTCAAACAATCTTTCAAAAACGAAGAACATTATTGTAAGGGAAAAAACCCATAATGATTCTGCAATTAAAGAAATCACTGCACTACTACACTTGCTGTAAAAACGCAGTCCCGCGAGAAATATCATTAGAGTGTTTCATGCAATTTTTATTATGTTTAATCTCAGGGATCATTTAGAAAGTTATTTTTCAATAAAAAATGCCTGAAGTTTCTCTTTTACATTATTTTTCTCTTTATTATTTTCAAAATGTTTATATATAATACTGAAGAAAGAAAAAAAATACTACCAACCATGAACTATACATTATCAAAACTTCAAAAAATATACTTTTTATGGCTTATTTTAATATCAAATGCTACAATAATTTAAGCAGATGGCGATCGCGTGCCCTAAAGCGATTAATTACCAGAATTAATTAAAAGAGAGCAGAATTAAAAGATAACAAAATTCGAAACTTGAGTTGTCTCTCATTTGTTGCAGTTCTTTAAAAACAATTTCATCACGAGAACATGGTAAAAAAGATCTGCAAACAAAACAGCATCCCGGCGGGAACACCGATTACAGTGGAAAGAAAAAAAGATAAAATGAAGTTTAGAAATGGTAATGATGATAACAAAAAAGGAAATGCCATGAATCCCATTTTATGGCAGGTAATCAATGATGAGCAGTTTTCAGTCATTTTTGGCTTAGTGCCAAATAAACGAACTGATTCAGCTACTGAGCTATGATGGTACAGACAAGAAATGAGAAATATTTATGCAAATAAAGAAGAAAAAAAAATAGTGTATACCTTAAAGGAATTATGTATTAATAAAAATATTTCTGTACTCTTAAACTGTATAAAGTGTATTTACGTGCCTGTCTGGATTTTTTTTTTTTTTTTTTTTTTTAGTTTTTACTTTAAAAAAAGAACGAAAGAGAAAAATAAACTTTTTTTTTTTTTTTTAATGAAGATGCCATGACACAAAGTGAAACCTAAGTCGAGAAATGAAAATAATAATTATAAAAATACGAAATAAGAAAAACAAACTTCATGATTAAATTAAATATTGTTGTTAAGAAAAAATAGTCGTAATTTTGCTATAAACCTATTTATAGGAAGAAACTAGTTGCATAAAACGTAACTTAAAAGTAAAGAAAAAAATAACAATGTGCTTGGGTCGGAATTCTGGTATTGTAATATAAAATTGGCAAAATAGATTGATAAAGGATAAACCATAAAATATTAAAAGTACCGTAAAAGGAGAAAAAACATTCAAAATACGTGCACAGTAATGAAGGAGAGAGGTTAAGACAGCTTAATTTTGAAAATGTCCGGTTTTAAACGTTAGTTCCTTGAGAGTCTGGCCAAATATTGCAAAAATTACACTAGATTTGGCCACACATTCTGATAACTTGGCATTGCATCTTTTCAGTTAGCATTCTTTTTCATGTATTCCATCTTGAAATTCCCAATTCTATTTTACAGAAGAATAACGTTGAAATAAAAGAACTAAAATCTTTCGCGTATAAAAAGGTTTATAAGTTCTTTTAAAAAAAATAATAAAGGCTTTACTTGAAACATATGTCTCAGACTTCAAACGTAATACACGTTTTGACGTCTAATCAATGGCAAACATAATCGTATTTTTGCAGTCAATTTTGGCTTTACGCCAACCAAATCTCTAGTACACTACAACGAAATGACAAGCAAGAATGATGCTTGTCGGCAAATCCCTTACAGAAGAAATTCCAATTTTTTTCTTAAAAAGAAAGAAAAACTAGTAAAGATTAGAACTATGTCCTTTTCTCATTTTCGACCAGTTATATTTTATTGTAATTTAGTTCGACAAGAGACTTTAAGAGTGATGAATTGTAGAACAGAGACAATTTTCTGTAAAAGATAGAGTCCCATTTATTTTGATTTGCAGCTTATTTCAAAAATCGTGAAAGAAAAATGATATTGACTCGCCACATGAACTGCATCGTAAAAAGTAAGAAACGAGATAAAGTCCTTTTTAACTGAAAAATAAATGTCATAACTATAGTAAGAAATATTCTTAAAATTCTGAAAATTATTTGTGAGTTACACTCATTGGTTTTTAAACGTATGTTACATTTTTAAATGTATTTACGTTTTAAAAAATGTTTAAATCCTCCTTTATTCCAGTTAGATTGATTTAACCCATTAATGCCTGACATTTTTTTCCAAAGATATTTTGTATACTGGTTACAAACAGAGTTTAATGGACAGGAAAAATAATAAAAAAATATCATGTAAAAATATTTTTTTTTATTAAGGAAAGAAAAATCGTCCCTTAAAAGTTACGATAGGTCCCAGAGGGTATATGCTTTTTTTACTATTTTTTTCTGCCTACGATATAATATTCAAACAGACATTTTATAAGAATAAATAAAATCAGCAATTAACATAAACTGGGAAGCTCGGAATTACTTTGAAAACTTAGCTTTTTTTCTTGTGATTGCGAACGATGTCATTGTTGATGAAGGTCATATTAAAACTGCTACAGAACACACTTTACAATGGTTATATGCTGCAATCTGTTAATAGTGAATTGAAACAATACCAAGGTACTAATTGAGCACTTATTTGGTTGAAATGTTCATTTTGCGGAAATTCAGACCCTTTTTTGGACCGTCCCTTAAAAGGAACGCTAGGCATTAATGGGTTAAGTAAACTTGAGGTAAGATACAGTGGCTTTAAATTAATTAGGAAAAAATATCTGGGTCAATATAAATAGACCAAAATACTGCTCTAAACGCTTGAATTTTAATTCCTATTTCTTACATTGCTGCAATAACTAATACAATTTTTTGCGGCAGCTTGAGGGGGAGGGGGGGGGGCAATAATAACACTTATAATCTTTCTACCTTTTATAAAAACTTCACACTGTTCTTTCGAATTTGCACAAGCACAACCAGAACGAAGCAAACTGGTTTCATGTCAACATGTGACAACGGGAAGTTATAATACGTTTCACCCTATTTTACGTTGTTTCACCCATATCGATTTATTAAAAATGTAATTCAATTTAGCGTCTTGGTTTTGTATAAAGACGCTCGACCTTGGACGTTGATTTATGTTTTGGTTGAAAGAGAATACTTTTTAGATTGACTCAACGGCAACAATCTTTAAGGCCAACTCAGTCTTGTTTTAAGAAAAGTAGCTGTTTTATCCTGGCCCCCTTTTTTAACAAATGGAATCGTTTAAGTTTGATCCGATATTAAACAAAAATTGTCTTTGATGTACCTAAAAAAATTTAAAAAGCAATTGTTCAGACAATGTATTTTTCCAGTAAACCATCAATCATTATGCGTATCATATTTAGTATTTAAAAACATGCAAGGACCCGCAAGTGCAATATAATTACTTACCAATTCAAAAAAAAACTCTATGAAAGTCTAAATGATAGTATCTGCTATCGTACATTTTTCTGAGTAATAGATGAGTTCACTGATGATTATCGTTTTTTCCAGCTTGGAGAGAAGCCAAGATATATTTTTCTTGAACTGTGATTTATTTCTAGCATTGAAATTCCATTTCAAACTAAAAGAGATATCTTGTTCCCCGTTCTGGCCTAACGTTTCATCTGCTTCTTTTTTGTGTAGTGACAAAACTTTACGGTTATTACGTAAAACCTAATAGAGTTGTGCTGATTTTTGAAACACATAATTACTTGATTAAAATGAACAACTTCCTACGTTTTTGCTTTTAAATAAAACTATATGTCAGCACTAATAAAGTGTGTAAAAAATCTAATTAATTTTGTGTAAGCTGTGTAAACTTTGTTGAAGAAAATAATGAAACAATCTGTGGAATGTTTTTAGATTTAAATTATAAAATAAGATTTTGGCTCACATTTTCTAAATTTTACTCGTTAACTTTTGAAATTCTTTCGCTTTGCTACTGAGGAGAGGGTATTAAAGCTGTTTCACAAACGCTTAATTTTCTTAAACTAGTTCCCCCTTTTTTCATTTATGTTATATCTCGTTGCTTAATTAAATCTGTATTTTCATTGTCTAAACTATCACCCAAAGCCCTAATTTAGACGACCTGCTGTTCTAATTCTGTGTTTGTTTCTTCACATATTATAATAAACAATGGTTATAGATGGTCTTACCGTATTAATTGCATTTTTGGTTTAACGCGGAAAATATTTCAGTTCATCCTCCTAAACCTAATTTGAGCCGACAATGTGTTAACATTCTAGTCCGTAACTGATTTTCTGGCTGTACAAAAACTGAAACAAATTGCTGAATCTAATTTTAAAAAATATTTTTTTTTATTAGTGGTTGCATAATATTTATATCTTTCTTGACTGCAATATTTCTTCCTAAAGCCAAATGAACGTAGTGCCAGAGAGACAATTTCGAAAACTAACATAGACTGTACTAGAAGAGAAGCATTGCAGTTATCAGATTTTTTGAAGTTCGAGCCATAAATTATGGTTTGAAATGCTAAGCCCAGATTCACAATGCCCTTTTTATACCCTCGTTTTAAGCTTATCCCCTAGCGAAGAGGTTGCAAAATAACTCAAATTGATGTATGCGGTAGTAATTAAATATGCCTTCCTACATGTTAGCATATTTGGTTGATGTAGTGTACAGTGAAAAGGCATTCGTACATTATCACATATTATATTAGAGTAAAAAAGTTGTGAAAAATCATGTAGAAAAAGAAAAACTAAGCGGGGGTTCAAGTGGTGGTAGTTTAATTACTATTAAAGTTATTAAGGTTACGTTCGAACAGAGCAGCCGGTAAACCTGCCGAGTTTAATGGTGACTATATAAGAGTTTTCTTATGGCTTACCAGTTAGCCGATCGTACATGCAAACATTCCATGTACGCTCACAGCGCTTACCATTAATCTAACCAACGACAAGAAATCAACCGCTTTGGTAAACCGGTTGTTCTACCCGAACGCAACCAGTCTTCCTCTTATAAAGAAATTTAGGTGAAAAAACCACCACTTTAGATTTTAACATCGGTCTTTTTAGATCTGATATTTACTAAGAAAGAAAAGTTTTATTTCTGTCCAACGTGAATAAACATCAGCGAGTAAATCTTTCTGAGTTCTGAGAAGATTTAGACGGTTTCCAACTTTGCGCCAGACACTAACTCAACCAGAATTTAGTTCCTCTTATAACGGTTTAGTCAATGTCGTCCTTATATGGATATAAAGTGTCCTGTTAGGATTAGTACTATGTGCTAAAACCAAAGATTATGGAGAATTAACCTTCAAAACTCATCTGGCAGCAGTGTTTGATATTTTTTGTTTTCCTTCCTCTGACGTTAGCGCCACCTACATACCTCGAAATTTTACCAAAAAGTGGAAAAACTTGAGAAAATAATTTCTTTAAAAAATCAAGAATGATTTTTTCGTGCATAGTTTTTTTTTCTTTTTACATTTTTGGAAAAAAAAATCCTTATTAGTGGAAAACTTTAACAAAACCATCTACTACATTTTCTTAAAATAGTGACGCGTGAAAGGCGGCGTATCAATTATTGCATCGAAAACTTCTCCTAATCTTCTAAATTTAAGTTAATAATGTGCATCGGAATAAATAGCTTTGAGCAAATGTACGTTCTTCCCTTCATTTTTAATTGAAATTTAAATTGCTAGAGAAGCAAACGAAACATCTCTCCGCAGCTCATCTTTTGAATTATATCTAAAAATTTCCCAAACATTATTTGCTGCCGTCAATATTAATAAAAGCACTCATTTATATTTTAGGAAAAATATAATTGATGTTTGTTGTTATCACCGAATTAAAGAGATTAGGGTTTTGAAATAGAATTTATAATTTCACTTCCGTTATGATGCTTTGACTCCAGCTGATTATGTTGCATTTGGTTAAAAAGATGTGACGCTATTTTCCACTTTCATTAATTTTCCCATGTTTTGCTTAACCGAACAAAGAATTTTACAATTTGTGTGAAAAGAAGGATAATAACATTTCTTCGAGATGCGTTCTACTAGAGTTTCTATTATAATATTAATGATTTTGAATTAAGTTTGAAGCCTCATAAATATAAATTTCCGCAAGGAATTCATAAAAAACTTAATTTTACTTGATAAAAGCTTTTTTTTATTTTGGTTTCAATAAGTGCCAAAACTACGGTGCTGCATATAAAGAAGTATAATTAATGAAAACATTTGAGCTTAAAAACTTGGTAATTGAATGACTTGGAAGATGAAGGGGTTATGCAGCAGAACTCAAATTTAAAATGATTAAAGTTCAAAGTTTTATTGTTGAAGTTGTTGCAGCTTTTTTTTCGGGTTGTACCGTTAAGTGAGCGTATAAGGTTGGCCTAATGACATCTATTTTTAATGTACAAAGTTTAATTTGCTTATTCTGTATCCATTGCTTCCCTTTGTCCAGATTGCATTTTCAAAAAAGTAACCTATCCCCTTTATCCTCCAAATCCTTCAGTTATGATAATTATTCATATTTTTAAAGTAAAGCATACAGATTGAACTTACGAATGGTCCAAAGTAATGTTTTTTTCTTTCAAAAAAAAAAAAAAAAAAAAGCTTATAGTCACTTTTTTAAAGCTAGTTCAACTTTTAAAATAAATAAATAAATAAATAAATAAATGAAAATTGAACACTCCATCAAAGTGCAAAACATCAAAAAATGCTCATTTCCAATTATTTAAATTGATTATGATTGAAAATTAATTTTGCGTGTATCAGAACAAAAATATTTTCCGACGGATTTGGAAACATTGCAAACTTACCGTTTTAATATTAATATAGCCTATATACATATAGACACAACGGTCCACGTACACAGTATGCTGTTGCAGTGCCCAAATATCACTTTTTAAAGCTTTATTTCATTTCATATAGTCCCTCTTTCCTTTTTCAATACCCCAGCTAAAGTAATTTAAACCCCAAAAAGGCTCTTTACTAATGGAGTTATTGCCTCGTCGGGCGAAATTAGAAGTTACCCGGTGACCATATGAACAAGCCTTTGTCCAGGAGCGAAAAATTCTGATTAAATTCCGGAAAAGTTTGGGAAAATTGGAATTTTGAGCTGAAGTGATTGCGCCGGAGCAGCGAAAAAGGCTCACGATTTTGCAAGGGAATCAATGTCGGAAGTTTACAGTAGTGCCAGATTATTAGAAATAAACTTAAATCAGAAGATGCATTTTAAACAACACTGCTCGGATTTTGGCACGATACTATTGTTACAACTACATTTATTCAGTTATTGAGCGACTTTAAACAATAAACTAGTCTTTACTCTTAAAAACCATGCATTTTAAATAGACTATTGTTTTTTAAGTGGATTTTTTTTATTAAAAATGAGTGCTATTAATATGAAAAATATTTTTATTCAACACTAAACATCGGTATTATAAATTAGGTAGTTTCAGTCTGAAATTCTCCTGTTTGTTTTATATGTTGCTAATAAAGGAGTTTTTTTTTCAATTAAATTGGAAAATTCTCTCAATTTTGGAAAAATATTTATCAATAATTGCGATAAGAATGTTACTAGTTTAAAGAGCTTTGCAAACAATTAAAATCAAAATTAAAACATTTCTATCTGTACCGCTACTAAGCATGATTAAAAACATGGCATAAGTAGCCATTATTTTAATTTGAATATTTGAGGGTACTGTATCACAAACTGTTTTTGTTGAGTGTATTTCTGAATGAATTGTATTATTTCTTGTCCTTTGAATGTTGTGAGAAAAATATGCATTAATTATTTTATAGGCGTTTATGAAACTTTGAAATGAATAAAAAACATTTCTATAAAGGATATAAATGCATAAAAAGTGTTCTTTTTGAGGGTGTTTTTAGAACATTGATAGTATATGGATAAGACAAGAAAAATACTTTAGAAAATATACTACAAGAAATCATTCAATCATTTTAAAGTGAGGTTAAGAAGGTCAAATATACACTGCAAATAACCAACATAAATTAAGAAATACGTTTGGAAGACTTTAACTCTGAAATAGTGTTTCCATTGCCTGAGCACAAGAAAATGGGTTTATAATGTACTCCTAATTGTTAAGTTTGCTCTTGGGAACCCACTTGCGAACAGATTAAGGCTTTTTTTTCAGAAAAGATTGGGAACATATTTAAGCGCACTTGTGAAACGATTGCTTTATTAAGTGCAAATATAACTTTAACAGCTTTATTTATCCTTTATATAGAATCCCCCAATACGATACCGTTAGAAAATTTGTTTCATGGATTCAGGTCGTGAATGCCGTTAAAAAACATGACCTTTCCTGTTTGTAGATTGTCCATTGTCTGGCAGCAACAATGAAAACTGCTGCTATAAACAAAGAATGATCCACACTTGCTGTAGAAAGTTTACCAAAAAGGGCGTTACAAAGTGTTCTTAAAAGAAGAATTATGAGTTAGTGTTCAAAAAACTCTATTTTATTTATTCCTAAAAACGTTGAAAAGTGTCCTCAGAAGTATTTTGTAAACCATTCCAAAACGTGCGCTTCAAAGTATGCTCATGTACGACAGGTTTCCGTGTTCAAATCGCGTTTAAAACGTGCTCAAAAAGTACCCGAACATTTACAGTATAGAAACAATCTTTGCAAGATGAGGTTAGTGTGAAGTTGTGCGTTAGACGGAAACATTATTCTATTAGTTCCTTTTTATACATCTGTTCTTCTAATTGCAACACCATAACGCAGTAAATAAACAGCTTATGATGTTTCATATTTTTCCGGTGATAGCGAAGATTTCTTTTAATGTTTGTATCGAGGAAGCGTAAATGGACTAAATCATCTTTTTTCCAATCCTTCTTATCCTCAAAATTTCTAAGCTTCAAGATGGTATTTTCCGGATGTGTTTTATGGTGTCTCAAATAAATTTCAAAGTTTTGATCTATTACCACATTACCTGATTTAAAAAGGTTACGTGTTATCATTATATCATTTATGGTGAAGTGTTAAGATCAACACACATATAATTCAAAGTGTTGATTGAATGTGATTTTTAAAATGGATGATTTCTAAATTGCTACCAATGTTATATTTTATTATTTCTCTAACTCTAAACATTATTTTTTTCTAGGTACAGACCAAGAACTACTTATGTTTGCAATTTTCAAAGAGCGTATTAATTAACTCACGTATTATAAAACATATAGAAATCATTTGTTTCATCCAAATAATGTAAATAACCGAGTATATGGGAGATATTACAAAAGAGCCGATATCTTTAAGTTGTTAGTTTTTTAAAAACTCTTTTTAAGAATTAACCTTTACATATATATATATATATATATATATATATATATATATATATATATATATATATATATATATATATATATTTTATATATATACTTGTTTTTTTTAACAGGAGCTGTCTTTGGTTATATTTAAATAATTTCTGCTTTAAAAAATGAAACATCATGTCTGTTCTGTGTTCTTTAAATATACAGCTTAATATAAACTTTAAGAAAACTTGTTTACTTTCATAAATATTTCTTTACGTCGATGTAGGCGGCTCTTGCAATGTAAACAACAACAACACCAAGAACCTGTATGAATTATTATCTCAAACTTAATCACTTACATATGTTTGTAAAAATTCCAACTGCTTCAGAAAATTTTGTACTTCCCGAATTCATAGTACTTATGAGAAAACATTATTCTTAGCTATGGAAATAATATATAGTTCCTTATTTACATCTTTTCGCCCTCAACAAACGGGCTAGGGAAAATAGAAAGAGAAAACCTCGCTTCGAAAAAGCGGAAGTCATCAAAAGGGTACTCAAAAGCTACAGTGGTCATTCATTTCACTGAAAAAGGTTTTAAGAGCCGACATAAGTTTGTCATAAATCTGCATCTTAAAGCTCATAATTTCAGGCCTAAAGAAACATATGCGCATTTCACTTGCGTCGAAGATTTGTGTAAGCGTGCAAGAAAAATATGAATGTTACCGAAAAAAATAGACAATCTGTAGTTGGTTCTTAGAGGGAAGTTTTCCTTTGAACTACATTTATTATGTAAATAAAAGAAGGCTTGTTTTTATATATTTGTTGGAACAAAAAATATGGGAAAAAATAGAGTTTTTATGTATTCTCCACAGAAAGGGACTTAAAGCAGAAACGTAAAATGGATAAAATAGTGTTCTATGGAAAGTACCCGGATTTTCGGTTTCTGCCTTCGGTTTCGGTTGCGTTTTCTGCTGATGTGGAGCAGGGCCCTTTACTTTTTATTTATTTATTTTTTGCCAAATAATTCAAATTTTGCAAATTGTAGATAGTTCATCTTATAAGTACTATCGTACAAATAAGTTTCACGCTTTGGAACCATAAGAAAGCTTATAAGGTAAAACAAATTGCCTTAAAAATAAATATGGAAAGTTTTTACTAATCTATACTATAGTACGAATGCTGATATCTTGTCCATAATTGCTGATCATTTAATAGTGAAAGAGCAGCGTTTTCGAGGGACAGTTTTAAGATGTCTGACTCTTTAATATATCTTTCCATACATTCTTCTAAGCAGCATGCGGGGTGTCTGGTGGCAGAGAGTGGTTGCATTTTTTAATGCGCATCACATTTTTACTGGTAAAAATAGTGATTTCTTAACCATTTGGGGTTATAAAACTAAACCTTCCGTAAGTATGTCATGTAATATATCAATGGAAAGCTATATTTCTTGCTTTTTCAAGAGCTGTTGAATTTTTATTTTACTATAAATAGAAAACAAGCTGCATGTAAAACTTTTTGTTTTTTCTCCGCACTTTTTGACTTTTTTAACAGTTCTGTATTTCATACAATTTTTGATGTAGAAACATAAAACTTGGCAGGATTACTTATCTTATCACACACATCCTTCACACAAATTTTCGTTGAAATCGGAAATGGTGAGGTCAAAAACTTTTTTTATGATTGATTTGACGTGGAATTGCTCAAAAATGACCTAAAAATACTACACTACTGGCCACCCAAATTGCAACACCAACAAATACTAGAGATATCACAACAATTTTTTTTGTAGATAACATGTTGACCAAGTATCAAATGATTAAATATATAGATTTCTGTGAAAAGTCGTTCCTGCCAAAATCAGTAGCCAGAGTTGTCGCCATTGTTGCAGATCACAGTTGCCACACACCTCAGCATTGATTCAAAGAGACTTTGGATGTGTTCTTGGGGTACAACAGACCAAGCAGCTTCCACGTATTGCCAAAGTTGATCTGTTGTAGGAGCTGGGTATGTAATTTAGATCAATCGTTGAACAACCATGAATCACGTGTTTTCTATCGGTAAAACATCAGGAGAGTGAGTCGACTAGGGAAGTGACTCAATCTGGCGATTAATGAAGAACCCTTGGACAATGCGTGCCACATGTGGTCGGGCATTGTCCCGTTGAAATATAGCTGTGGGTAAGCCCTGAAGGTAAGGAAGGACAACCGGCTCCAACACCTCAGAGATATAGCTCTGGCAGTTTAAAGTACCTGCAATGCGTACTATAGTAGTGCGAGAGTGATATCCAATACCGCCTCATATCATAATACTCAGTGTATTATGATATAGGGCGGAGTATATATATCATAAATACTCATACATAACGTAGCTCTTTAGCATCCTCTCTCCACGGTGTCTCTAGACTCGAATCCGACCATCGTGGTGTTGCAAACTCAAGCTTGACTCGTAGGTAAAGACATTTTCATTCCATTCTGAAGTTCACATCCTTCTTTCATTGCACCACTGGCAGTGGGGACGTCTGTTGTTCTGCCTCAAGAGTAGACGAAGCAATGGACATTTTCCAGACGGATCACTCTGCTGTAAACGACGTCGATGGTATGTACAGACACTAGATGCTGCGTCACAGACGGAATTATCTGCGCCCTGATTCGTGATGTAACTCAGTGATCCGTCACAACCATGCGCATAATGCGCCTGTCATCACGTGAAGTGGTGCCCTTAGGTGGATGTCATACACCATGTCGGTCCGGTGTACCCTATTGCATCCAACAATCACATATCCGCATTACAGTTGTTTGTGTGAAGAAGGTGATCTGAGAATCAGTAAATTCAAATTAAACTGCAAGTGCGTGATATTTGAACTGTCTTTACGAGGCTCCTTACCAGATGGCAGCACATTTTAAGCTTTCCGTATCCATGATTGCTAAAGAGAAGTGTGACGAGTTTGACGTCATGCGATCTTCCCCAGTTTGGAGCGATGTGTTGTCCTCTCCTGTCTCTCTCCTTCTCTGCTAGCTGGTGTGTGTGGATCGTCGATTTTGGTTTTCGTGAGGTGCTGTTCTTCGCGTCTCGATGGAGGACAAAAATTCCTTATATCTCGTGAAATGTTGTAAAGGAATTAATATATTTTAGCCCAGAAATCTTTTAGTGATGTTTAAAAGAAGAAATGTGCCCTTTTATTGCGGATGTTCATGGATTGGCTCGGATTGGATGAGTCGCGCCTGAGAGACAAAGGGTATATAACCCTAAAACGTTTCTTTTGCAAGCAACCGAAAGAAATCAAGTGCTACTGTACTACAAAATGTGCTGGTCATGGATAAAGACCGATCATCTAATTTGCTACTTAATTTTCGAGGTACAGACATTTTAATAGCTTTCCGGAGCCTTTTGAACTCTACTTGCAATGCCACCACGTGCTCTCCGTTATGTATTCCACTTCGCATATTATTTGACTTGTGGGCCCACCAGTATGATTGTCTTGTTTGATGATGTGTATTAATAAAGAACATTCGGTAAGTCATATTCACTTTCATTATTTAGTGTTCTAATATTTGTGCATTTTAAAAATTTTAGAGATTTACACAACGCGATGTTCAGATAGTGATTCTAATTTTTTGAATTATGAATTTACGTTAGCAATTTTGCTCATTCATTTATCTTTTTGTTTCGGACAATTTAATATAATGGTGCCGTGATAAAAAAAAAAAAAAAAAAAAAAAAATTGTAGTGTTAATTTGCTAATTGACCTCAGGTTTTACTGGGTTATTGTGAATTTAAAATGTTTTTTTTTTAACGAAAAATCATTTTCCAAAGACTCGCTTCAGATCAGTTATTAAGTAAAAAAAGATAAAAAAAAAAAAAAAAATAAAATAAAAATATTTGTGAAGTGGTCAGATAATTATTGTTTGGATGATAACAACATTTTGTTAAAACGTATCAAAATTAAAAGAAAGGGTAAAACCCAAACTATAAAGAGAATTTATGTTCCATCCAATTTGGAAAATTCATGCATTGAAAACTCGCACCTAACACACTTTGGGTTTCAGAAGACATATAATTTTTTAAAGAAACTTTATTACTTTCCATTCATGTTTTCTAAGGTCAAGTCCTACTGCAGCTCTTGTGAAAAGTGCTTAGCAAATAAACCCAAACGCGACAAGTCAAAGCCACAATTTATTTCCAAAACTCATTTAGCTTGTGGCCAACAATTAGCCATAGATATTGTTGGGAAATTGTGCAGATCTAGTGATGGGAGATTTTTCATTTTAACTATCATAGACCATTATTCTAGGTTTTTAGAAACATACTCCCTCACTAGCATTACATCAACTACAATCATCAAATGTCTGAATGATTATTTTGCCAGATACGGCATTCCTAAAATCATAATTTCGGACAATGCAAAAAATTTTGTTTCTGATGAAATTGAGACATTTTTCCAGGGATTAAGGATAGACCATAGGAAAACGTCTTTTTATCTGCCGTCTTCTAATGGAATTATCGAGAGATGCCATAGAATTTTGAAAGAAAGTATAGCAGCCATATCAGAAAATACCGCAGAATGGTCACAAAAGTTGCTTTTATTTAAATTGCATTACAACGCCAGCATTCATGGCGTCACCGGTTTTTCTCCTGCGGAACTCTTCTTCGGGAGAAAAATCGACACGCCTATAGACATTTTTTCTGATCCTATTATTAATACCAACTATGAAAATTATGCCAAACAAATGTCCAAGTCTGCGGAGGAAAATAAAGCCGCTGTGGCTGAAAACGAAACCAAATATTTTAACCTGCATAAAAATCATCTAAAGGGCAGGGAGATCAAAAAATTCAATGTAGGTGACAAAGTGTTCATCAAAAATTTCAGAAGCTCGGGTGTTTTTATGCCCAAATACAAGGGACCATACGTAGTCACTAAAAGTTTCAGAAACAACAATTACCTACTCAAAAACGAAAATGATGATTCCGAAAGGGAAGTAAAACTTCACTTTAGTAAGATTTTTAGTGCCAATTAATGTAAAAAAAAAAAAAAAAAAAGAAAAAGAGAATGAATAAAAAGAAAGAAAAAAAAGAAAAAAAGAAAAGAAAATCTTCATTGGTAATAAATTTTTTTTTGTTTTGTTTTTTTTTCTTTACCATATGATTCATGGTACGAATGGTCGAATGTCTAGAAATTTTTTTCCTTGGGACTCGCGACCTCAGGGAATTACGTTTTGGTTAGGCTGGCACTACAAAACTTAGTTTTGAGACAAAGTACTTTAAATTCTTTTACAATGTTCATATTGGTATTAGAGAGAATTCATTGCAAAAGGAAAAAATTTTTTTTTCTCTCCCTTCTACAAAAAAAAAAAAAAAATTTTCGTTTCATTCTTATGACAACATGCAAATTTATGTATGGTTTGTTGATCGAGGTGTAGGTAATGTTATGATCTGAAGTGACCCTTTGGAAAGAGATGAATGCACTGAATAACGAAACATTTGACTTACCAAAATGTTATGTATTTTTATGTATTATATTTTGTGTATATGTGTAATTTTCTCTGTCGGGGGGTGGAATGTGAAGAAGGTGATCTGAGAATCAGTAAATTCAGATTAAACTGCAAGTGCGTGATGTTTGAACTGTGTTTACGACGCTCCTTACCAGATGGCAGCACATTTTAAGCTTTCCGTATCCATGATTGCTAAAGAGAAGTGTGACGAGTTTGACGTCATGCGATCTTCCCCAGTTTGGAGCGATGTGTTGTCCTGTCCTGTCTCTCTCCTTCTCGGCTAGCTGGTGTGTGTGGTTCGTCGAATTTGGTTTTCGTGAGGTGCTGTTCTTCGCGTCTCGATGGAGGACAAAAATTCCTTATATCTCGTGAAATGTTGTAAAGGAATTAATATATTTTAGCCCAGAAATCTTTTAATGATGTTTAAAAGAAGAAATGTGCCCTTTTATTACGGATGCTCATGGATTGGCTCGGATTGGATGAGTCGCGCCTGAGAGACAAAGGGTATATAACCCTAAAACGTTTCTTTTGCAAGCTACCGAAAGAAATAAAGTGCTACTGTACTACAAAATGTGCTGGTCATGGATAAAGACCGATCATCTAATTTGCTACTTAATTTTCGAGGTACAGACATTCTAATAGCTTTCCGGAGCCTTTTGAACTCTACTTGCAATGCCACCACGTGCTCTCCGTTATGTATTCCACTTCGCATATTATTTAACTTGTGGGCCCACCAGTATGATTGTCTTGTTTGATGATGTGTATTAATAAAGAACATTCGGTAAGTCATTTTACTTTCATTATTTAGTGTTCTAATATTTGTGCATTTTAAAAATTTTAGAGATTTACACAACGCGATGTTCAGATAGTGATTCTAATTTTTTGAATTATGAATTTACGTTAGCAATTTTGCTCATTCATTTATCTTTTTGTTTCGGGCAATTTAATAGTTTGATTTGGTCCAACACGAGGGCCGATTTCCCTGAAAGATAACCTATAATCTCGGTGGGCCACTATCCTTCCTTTGTCGAACTCGGATACTTGAGCAAAAGATGATCGGCGGTTCCTACGATGCGTAATTAATCGTTTTTTTTTTTTTGAAAAAACCGCAAGAAAAGCACAATTGGCGAACTTAAAATGGCCCAAATCTCCCAGACTTAAATATCTTTCAAGGTGGTGCCACAGGCGCGCGATGTGCGTCTGCGCTTAAATTCTAATCATTTGCATATCTCACCTCGCTAATGCATGTTGTAAATTTCATATAATTTGCACGCTTCCTTCATGGTGTTGCATTTACGGTGGCCAGCAGGGTATTTTTACCAACAAAAATGTGCTGCACTTTAAGAAACGCAACACTCTCGACCGCCAGGTACCCCCCTGCTTCTTAGAAGAGTATCAGAAAAGATTGATTAAGATTTATTAAGAGCCAGATGTCTTAAAATTGTTGGTTTTAAGATATATGGCTCGATGTTGTTAGATCTTGGGCTATAATGAGAGAATTGGTTTCTTAGGAGCCTTGTTGTATAAAAATACATGCGCAGTACGATGCAGGCAACAGTTCATTAGTTAAATTTTATTTCAAAGTTTCATGGATTTTAAATAATTCAGAACTTTTGCCAAAAATCCTGAAACTTTTGAGTCGCATTATCAGACAAATCTATCACTGAAGGATTTTCCACAAACGACTCTTTAAGATGGCAGATCAAATACGAAATCGGCCCCGCTCTAATAGAAAGACGCTCTTTTCTCCAGAGCTGACTTTGTCAAAGCTTTAAATCGTCTTAAAGTCCCTTTTCAATCCCGTAATCTTCGGAATCTCCAAAGTTTCTAAAAAGTTAGTTTCCGTATGTTTTATGAGCTCAAATAAAATCCACTCTTTTTCCATCAGGAGATCCTATCACTTTAAGTGATTTTTGCGAGTTATGGTTAGGCTTGTGGATATACCGTAAGTAGGAAACATTTTCTGTTTAAATTGAGTTAATTGCTTCGAAAATTGGCTCAAAAACTGAAGTTTGTGTCCCGGATGAAATAAAGTAGTGTAATAAAGTGCACGTTATCGAGAAGATTTAAAACTAATACTTTTTTTTGGTACCTATATTTAGTAAATGATGTTTTTCAAGTTTGATAATTTGTCACTAAAAGGAGATCAGTACCTCCTTTAATCAATCAATCAATAAATAAATGCATAATTTTTTGCCCTTTCTAATTGTACTGAGATTTACAACTAATAACCTTTTACAGGATCTTAATTTATCACGTCAAATTTTTCAAATTTAATGTTTTATATAATTGCAGCAAAGTACCTCAGTTACTCATTCAAAGCATAAAAAGAAATAAAAAGAATAAATGCATTTTTTATATTTCATAATATTTTAATTTTAATCAAGTTGCGATTGAATTTAACTGATTTAATTACTTCTATAGTATTGACATTATTTAAATGAAAATAACAAAAAAAGTAATCTTGTTAATTTTGGGAAATTTTTAATTTTCTCCAGGAAACCTGTTAATGCCGTACATGTTTGTAATAAAACTGTGTTAATGCTGTAGTAAAATCGTTATAAATTAATTTTGTAATATATTCCATAAGCTAAACTAATTTGGTGTAATAATCAAGGACCGTAATAAATTACAGTTAAGATGTTGTAATTTGTATTTAATGTCCTCTTTATTATTAATTTTCTAGTAACCTTAATTAATGTTACGTAACAATTATGGCTGTTTTTCTCTTTTAATTGCTGAATAAAAAGTTACGCCATCATCAAATTAATGCAGTTTGAGAGAGAAATGTAACACACAGAGCTTTCTATAGCTCATTATTTGAATATAGCTGTCATATTTTAAATACATTGATTGGCTTGTGGAGCTGTTCGGACAGTCTTCGCCCAGGTAGCACAAATAACCTTTAAACGTTTTATAAACGTTTTTAAGCGATTGTTACAACGTTAATAACCATTTTACAACCTTTAAAAAACGAAGTGTGCTACTTGGGAGGATTAATAGTTTTAAAACTGAAAAGGAGAATTCTAATATTTTATTAACGAAAATAAAATCACATGTACACGAAGAACGAGCAATTTATTTAAATAAAAGAAAAAGAAAAAAGCTAAGGCAAAAAGAATACAAGTCAAGAATCTGCATTCATATTTTTTTTGAACTTCAAACATCATTTCTTTTTTATCAGTCTTAGCTTTAATTAATGAGACTTTCAAACAAGAAAAAAAAGTCACTCTAAGGTACACATGGTGGCATTTAATGACCATAAGCGTGAAATCTTACGCAATGCAAGAATATCAAATTTAAATATAGAGAGGGAAGCTAAAATTATCTTTGGGATAATTGACACCGTATAAACGGCGATTAAATCGAAACCTCTTCTAATACGGAAAGATTAGCTCGCAGCCCGTAATGACCCCGTTTAATAAGTCCTCCTTAAGAACAGCATCATTAGTTTGCACAATCGAGAAAACCATAAGATTGGAGGTAAGGTCAATTAACCGCAGTTTAAGACATTCAAACAAGATTAAAAGACCACGACCGTTTTACGTGTGGTTTGAATACTGAAGTTGAATTTCGGATGCAGGGATCAAACCACCGGTTAATTGTATGTCGTGACAAATTTCACATCTACATTGCAACTTTAGATTAAATAAACTTGTGAGGCGAGAACAAAAATGTTTTCTTTACTTTAATTCTAAAATGTATGCAGATTTAAGGTATGTAGGCAGAGGCGCCAGAGCTTAAATTTTTGGGAGGGGGAAAATTCTCAATTTACCGAATGGAACTTCAAAATGTGCCGAATGAAAAAATACGAGTATGTACACAAACCTTAGTGTGTTATTGATATTATTACTGTTTTCCGAAATGGTTCTGTAAATGCTGAAAACAACTAATAACAATACTTGTATCTTTGGTAAAGCAGAACTGTGGACGTTCTGAGGCTTGAAAGAGCAAATTATTGAGTGAACTCAGGCACTCAGTGACTGGTGTAGCTATGATTTCATGTTGGGGGAGGGATCCAATAAATATTATGTATAACGGAATTAATTAAACTTCGAGATTGCTTAAGGTATTCGTACACTGTAAAAAATGTATGTTGCTTTTACAGTATAATACAGTTAAATTTTACCTCAAAAAACTGTAAAATTTCTAACTTTACAGTAAGAAGTTGTACAATTGCTAGTTTTAGTTTATTACTCCGCATTTTACAGTTTTGAATTGGAACCTCGACTGCTAGTATTATACTGCAAAACGGAACATTTTTTTTG
>JAXGGA010008902.1:0-54217 GCA_038373865.1 Uloborus plumipes
GAAATTTGCTTCCAAAAAAGCTATCAAATATTTTCTTGCAAAGATTATTTCTATTGCTAATGATGAATATGCAGTTAAATTTGTAAAAAAAAAAAAAAAAAAAAAAAAAAGATCCAAACTGTGAGAAGTTTACAAGAGAAGATCCTACCATTTATGAAGTTGAAAAAAAAGGATATATTCAAACTACCACACCCAGTACTATCTAGTGAATCAGAAGGGTAGCTCGAGAAGTTAACGTTTGGAATTGACTTATCCAATTGCAATCTTGGTTGGAAATGAGTGCAGCTTAAAAAAAAAAAAAAAAAAAAAAAAAAAAAAAAAAAAAAAACTCTCTGGCATGGTTTTCAGGAGATAGAGCATCTTGGTATTTTTTAAAAAGGGAAACGTGACAAGATAATAAGATTTAAATTTTTATTTATCTTTGAAACAAATTAAAAATGTATTTCTAAATTTATGTGTAGTTTACTGATTGATAAATAGTGATGTTCTTACTGAAAATCATGTTTTCTTTACCTGTTAATCATTGGTCCAAGGTACACCATTCCAAAACCCAAGGTACACCACCGGTGGTGTACCTCGGTTCTATGTGCATTATTATGTTTATTACAAAAAATGTAATTGAAATAAGTTTAAGAAAATTTTAAGATAATTATATGTAGTGTAAAAAAAAATCATAAAGTTTCAACTTATGGTATTTGTTTTTAAATTTGGCAAATAGTTATGAAATTAAAAATTGAAAAGCAAAAATAGGTCCGAGGTACCCCACCTTCCCCTATACATAATTAAAAAACTACCAGCAAATTGTTTACTTTGATTAACTCAAAAAGCTGCATCGGGAAAAAAATAAAAAAAAAAATATGGCATTTTAATGACATTGGAAAGCAATATTTTGCATTAAAAATGAAGAAACTACTTATACATATATACAAAATTGGCATACTTTTAAAGATAATACAGGTTCTATAATTAAATATGTAAAACTAAGAAATAACACTTCTGATTCAGAGTGGCGACAAAACTAAGACTTAAATTTGAGAAAAAAGCTTTTGAAGGAAGAAATGGTTTAAAAAGTGCACTGTTGCTTAGAAACATGACAACATCAATGTAATAACTCCTTTTTCAGAATTTCGCTTTTTAGAGCAATGTTGTCAATCACTGCTTCATTATCAATATTTTGTTAAGAATCTTTTTCCATTTTCATGAGCATAAATGACTCTAGCCGTTCATCAGCTAAAGTATTTCGTATGCTAGTTTTTATGATCTTTAAACTGGAGAATCTTCTTTCGCAAGCCACTTGAGTAATAGGTAGCGTTAACAAGTATTAATATGCAGTAGTTAAAGCTGAATAACAATCTTTGAACAAGTTGTACTTAATGAGTACTTTATAACAGCAACTAACGCAATTTTGAGTTTTTGCAAGAAATGGAAGCAAGCTTTTCATCAATTTCATGGTCTGATTCTTTTTCATCATCACTGTTTTCTTGCTCTTGCGACTCACATATTTCATATTGATTTTTAATAATTTTTCTAAGTTTAGGCCAATTTGGAAAACGCCGCAAGTTTTAAAATTTAGACCGGTCAACCGGCCGACTAAAAAAAAAAAAAAAACGCCACAAGTTATAAAATTTACACCGGCCGACTAAAAAAATAAAAAACGCCACAAGTTGTAAAATTTAGACCAGGCGGCCCACCGGGAAAATGCCCGGCTGCCCGCCGGCCCCATCCGCCCCTGAATTAATGGCACATACTTAAATTATTCTAAGCGGGAAGGGGAGGCGAGGTCGAAATTTTCCTTTTGTTGTAATTTCAACCTGCACTTTAGCTGAATTATTTGTTCTATAGGGAAGTTATTTTCATTTTGCTCTGATGGTGAAGCATATTTTAATCTTTTTTTTCTGCAAGAGTGGGGCAAGCAAGATTTTCATTTTTTTCGTGGTCTAATGCTGGAGTTTTTTAATTTATTTTTTAACCAATTTCTTAAATTCTATGTGTGTTTTTTGCCTTTAGCAAAAAATTTACAAAAACTAATTGTTTTGTCTCTTAGTAATTGCTCTTGGAGTTTTTTTTTTTTTTTTGGACGAACCAGGATATACATGCAATATGTGTGAACTTGAATTATTTTATTAAAGAAAATTCACATAGAAAAGTACTTATTAGTTTATATTTAAAGATATACTAAAATGACTAAGATATTTTTGTGTTGAGTTGAGCCCTTGGACTTATAAAATTTCTGTCAGTACAGTTAACATACATTTTGCTATCTTCCATTGCATTTAGCATAAATTTTTAATATAAATTTTTCAAATTTTCATTTAATTTTATTATTTTCTTCTCTTTTCAGGTTTACTATGCAAAAAAGAAACGGCGTGCTCAACAGTCTCAAAGTGAAGATTCCACGAATAAGAAAGAGAAGAAAGTGTATAATGATGGTTATGATGATGAAAACCATGATTACATTGTTCGAAATGGAGAATTTATAGAACGTTATGAAATTGATTGTCTCATTGGCAAAGGTTCATTTGGTCAGGTAAAAAAGAAATGTCTATCTTTTTTTTTTTTTTTTTTTGTCATCAATGAAATAAAAAAATCTGCTGTTTTGCAAATAGGACTCCGTAAAATATTGCATTGCCTTCGTTCGGATAATACAATTTTGCAAAAGCAAAATAACTGTTCTCTGCACAAAATAAACCAATGCATACAATGGCACCATTTTGTACTTAATTTTTATTTAGGTTAATTCGTTCCCATGTTTGATTCAAGAACGTTATTTCAAATTTTCTGGGAGTGGGGGGCAAAAAGTATGTACTCGTGTCAATTATACCAAGAAAAAGCAAAAAACAAAGGAAAAAATTCTACTTGCATATAAATACATTAGTTTCTCTAAACAGCGGAGAGGGCAGTTGAAAAAGAAAAGCAGATCATTTTTAAACTAGACACACGAAGACAGTCAAGTGCTAAAAAGAAAAAAAATCTACATATATATAATGCAGTGTGTTCACTAAAGCCTAGCCTTCTCCAAAATGTTAGCTTTCAAACGGTACTAAAATGTTGTCAATGTTTGGAATATTTCTTTAGTTAAAGGGATTTTCCTTGAGGTCCTGCTTTTGCTGACTACTTGTTTCTAACTTTATTTCTGAAGAATCGCCTTTTTGCCTCCTGTTGCTTTCTTCCAAACATGATTACGCTACAGCAAATTCATCTGTCATAATTATTTTACTGCCATTAGACTTTGCATAATTTAAGTGGATGTCGTCTGCCTCAATTAGAATTATCAGTTTAAAAGTAAATTTTTTATGCATTTTTAAATGTAAAAATTTCAGTTTAGACCTTAAATTTCTTTTCTCCTTCTGTAGTTAAAAGAAATCATTTAAAAAAAAAAAAAAAAATTCTCCAGAGTCTTTATTGAGGCAGACTACATGAAGAATAATATTAGGCATGTGTTTTGATAAAAGTATATCTGGACAAATTAGATTTTTAGATGTTCTGTTTCGAAGAATGTGCTTTAGCATATAAAACCTTAATTAGTTACTATCTTTTTTATTACTATTAATAAGTAATTAAAAAAATGAATACTAATTATTATTATGCTGAAAAGATTTGAAACATACACCAGTGACCTACTGTTAAAAAAGAGATTTTAAACGTGAAAAAAAAAAAATCCAAATCTGTACAACACTAAGGTGTGTAACACCTTATTTTTAATACATAGTTTTATTATTTGTAGAAATGTCAGAGCAATGTGTTTTAATGAGGTTTTTGCTTTTAAGATTGCTTTTTTAGAAATAAAAGTAATAGATCATTTTGCTATATTTTCATTAAATTCAACTGGACGACAATTTCTGACTTACCTATTTTATTATTGAAGTTACTTATATTATTTTTTCATTCAATTAATTTTGAATTTATTGTTTTAGGTTGTGAAAGCATTTGATCATGAAGAACAATGTCATGTGGCCATCAAAATCATAAAAAATAAAAAACCCTTTCTTAATCAAGCTCAAATAGAAGTTAAATTATTAGAACTGATGAATCACGAAGAAGTTAATGATAGTTTTTATCAACTTGGCAAAGAAAAAATTGGTAACTATTATTTTTGATAGTTAATTTTAAATCCTATTACAATGTGCTGAGAAAATCTGGTATCTTTACAAATTTACTTCATATAAAATGGAGGTAGTAAATATGACAAGCATGTATAGCAATACAGCTGGCTTTTATGCAATGTAACAAAATATCAAATAGTACTGTCAGACCAGGGATGAGATTGAACAGCTAACTTCTGGTTTACAGTTGGAAATGGACACGCCTGTTAGTTTTTAGGGGTGCCAGCTTTTGTGGATGTGTGTTAAACTCTAAATTAAGCAGATCCAGGGGTCAATCTAGAGAGGAATTAGGTCCGTTAAAGGACCCTTCATAAAATTCTGTTACTCAAAGAGGGACCTTTCACAAAATTCAGTTACTCAAAAAGTGACCCTTCACAAAATTCAGTTACTCAAAAAGGGACCCTTCACAAAATTCAGTCACTCGAAAAGGGACCCTTCACAAAATTCAGTCACTCAAAAAAGGACCCTTCACGAAAATCCCACACTCGAAAACTGACTCTTCACAGAAATCCGAGTTTAAAGAATGATCAGGAATATTTCTTGCCGTAACTATTTTTCACAAAATTACGAATTAGTTTTCACAAAATTCCAAACTATTTTTCACAAAATTCCGAAAACAGGACCTTGGTCAAATGTCCTGGATTGACCCCTGAGATCACAATGAAATCATTCATATGAAGTTTTTACTTTTTTCTCTCATTGGCAGTCCAGGTATATAATATCTGGACTGCCAATTCCACAGCAATTGTGAACGGACAGTATTTTTTTATATTCATGTTGAATTCATAAAAATACTTCTGCACCTCTTGTTTGTACTGTATACTTATTGTTGATTGTTTATAAGCTGGAAATAATTTTTGAACTCAAAATTTAAAGAAAAACCTTACATTGTGAGAATATACAGCTTACTTTCTTTATCCATTTTTGATTTTCAAATGCTTTTTTAATACGACTTTGGAACTTAACTACCATTTTTGGAATCATGAAAAAGAAATGAGAACATTGACCAGACATCTTTAGAGAAAAAATAATAAACTGCACATTATCGGTTTACAGGGTTCCCACGGTCCTTAAAAGTCCTTAGAAACTCCTTATTTTTCATTTTGAAAAATAAGGGCCCTTAAAAGTACTTATTTTTGATTCAAGGTCCTTAAAATTATTTTTAAGTCCTTATTTTTCACTATTGCTAGTAATTTAATGATTTGAAATTGCTAGCAAGAATGAAAAAAATATTCTTTCAACTTTTCTTTTTTACTGCTTTGGGATCCTGTGTTGATATCTAAACATTCTCAGTGTGAGCAAAGAAAATAAGCCTATATCAAGTGTTGGGGAAGGGAGAAGGGGTAGTTGTCTAGAAAATATCCACTCGCCATTTGGAGTTTGCAAAAAATATAAATAGACATGAAATAATAGATGCTTTAATAAGAAAAAAAACCTTTTACCTCTACAAATTGTCCTCTCGTATTTCTCCGTCTGTAATCCATATCACAATGATTTATTTTAAAACAGTGGTGCTCAACCTAAGTCTAAAGAAGCATATTCATTTGAAGGTTTGACAAATCCTTTTCAACTAGTTCCTTCAGAACAAAATGTTTTTAGAAGTAAATACTGTATTTTTTATTTACTGTTTTTTTTTTTTTGTCTATTTTTTTTTGGATACAAGAAAAAAAAAAAATTGCAGGAGCTTAAGTCTTTAGCATTTTTGATCTCTAGTCATGTTGAAAGTTTTTCTAGATAGCATCGTAAAACATGGAAAAAGAAAATTACTTACTATGAACTGTTATTTTCACTACTTAATTCTTATTTTATTAATAAATTTTTTGCAACTATTTCTTAGAAACCAGTTTCTCAATATTAGGATAATGACGTAAGCAGCTACATGGGTCAGCTTTGCAAGCTGTAGGCACCACTTTAAAACCTTGTTTTTTAACCCATGCTGCAGGCATACATTTTGCCTCATTTGAACGCATTATTCATGTCAATCAATGCAATCAAATAAAAATATTTTGTAATCTTGCACAATGCACATTTGCTACTTAATTGCTTCCACTTGAAAATTTTAATCCATTTGCATCTGCATTGATTCAAGTAAAAATTATGGTTGACATTCACTAATGGTTATCTTAAATGCAGTGAGATTTTTTCAAATAATATAACAGTAGCTCAGTTTGTTATATTTTGTCATAATTTGAATTTTCCAGCTCATATTTGCAAAGCATTTCTCAGATAAATGAAATTTTCTCTTCACAAAGCACTAGTTTAGACAATTCTTGATCCCCTCTCCTACTGCAAATATTGCATCCAGTAGGTCATGGAAAATCATGTATTTCAAATTCCAATTGTATCAGATACCTTGCATTTTGTAAAAGTTTGGGTTTGAAGTGCTGCATAAATCTCGTACATTTATCCAAATTGTCTACATCAGTGGTTCTTAACCTTTTTTCAGCTACCGCCCTCTTTAGGACTGAACATGTTTTCAACGCCCCCTTTGCAGAAGGGCGTGAAACGGAAAAGAGGGAGAAGGAAAAGCAGTTTTCTTGACCGTTTTAACTCTATAATTTTGCCCAGACAGAGAGTTGAAAAATGACTAGGGGGTAAAAAAACTTAAAAAAAATAAAAAACTTTTCAAGCATAAGTTTTTTTTTTTTTTAAAGCATGTAATTTTTTTCCGCTAAAAAGCTGCATCAAATAAGCAACCAAGTGCCGAGAAAAGTTCCATCAAATGAGTGACCTATTTTGAACGTAAATAAGAGCAAAAAGGTTTGAAATAAAAATGCGTTGTTTTCAACTCTTTTTTTTTTTTTTGAAAACTAAAACTAATATACTTTGAAAAACTGCACTGTGTTCAAATAGTTCCTCAAACAATCCAATCCCAAAACTGTTGTGTTCTTACTAACTTGCAGCTATGCTTCACGCGTCCCCCATTTATGGCAATAACAAAGCCGGACTTTCGATTTTTTCCAGGCGGGACAAAGACTCACGCTACTAACCCTACATGTCATCCGTAAAGATTAATCAAGTTTTAATTGGAGGAGAAAAAAAAATCTTCATATTTACAAATTACAAGATAAATTCAATTCAGAGATTCTTTTTGAGTATTTTATGGCTTTGAAGGTTAGATAAGATGCCAAAAGTTACAAGTCCTAATTTTTTCGAAATTAAAAATATGCCCTGGCGACATCACAGTAAAGACAGCGCTTGTTTTGAAAATGGAGTCTTAAAAACGCATTTCCTTTAATATTAGGTTTCATGGTGTTAAGAGTTAGATTCAGACTCCATCACTATGAAGCATTTAAAATTGACGTAATTTTAGGCAAGTTTTGTTAACGTTAACAAGGGAGAAAAAGGTCCCTTATGAAATTTTTTCAAAATTGAAAGTTATTTTAAGGCTAATTTTAGTCATGTTAGGGGTCAGAGCTCCTTCCGTTGTTCTCTGAAATTGAAGTCTTTTAAAAACCTAAATTTAAACTATTTTTTGTTGGGCTTGAGGGAGTGGTAAAGGTTCGGGAGTTTTCTCCGGAAATTTTTTCACTATACTCTGAAAAACGCAACTGTAAACTAACTTTGGTGTTGTTACGGCGATGCTCTTACAACATAAAAAGTCAGTCAAGTTTGGTAGCTCTCTTCTAGGAATTTTTAGAAGCCAACTTCCTAAAAAGGCAATTCTAGGCTCTTTTTGGTTATGATTAGGGAAAGAGTAGGAGGGTAGTTCGAGATTCCCTCCCGTTATCTTTTTTTACAAAATCATTAGACTGTCTTTTAGAATGATGATTTCCATAGCTCTTCAACAGAAATGTCTAGAAACAAAGTTTCAAGCTTTGTATGGTTATGCTAGAGAAAGAGGTGTGTGGTTCTGGATCTTTGCCCCGGAAGTTTTTTTGAAAAGTCAAGTTTTCAAAACGCAATTTTAAGCCTTTTTTTTTTTTTGTTGGCAATAAAAGTTAGGAGAGCAGGGAGAGGTAAGGAATTAAAGACTCTTCTTGAGCAATTTTTAAATGGACATCAATTAAACACAATTTTAAGGCTATTTCAGAAAGTTACGCAATCAAAGAGGGACCCACCTCAAATCAAAACTTTTTTGAAATTTAAGTGCTATTGGCAAATTTTGGGCTGTCTTTGATGACGTTAGGAGAAGGATCAGGGTTCGGGAGACAACTCCAGGAATTTTTTTCGTAAACTATCCTTACCGGATTCATGAGAAAAATTCTCCTACCGCCCCCCCCTCCCAAACATGTCCTCTCAAGCAAATTTTAAAATATGCCCACCGCTCCCTTACCGCCCAAAATATGTCCGCCGCCCAAAAAAGGTTCACCGCCCCTCAACATCGTCCCACCGGGGGGAGGTATCGCCCCCGTTGAGAACCACTGGTCTACATGCAATTATTTTTTATAGAAGTGAAGAATTCTCCCGCTTAGACTATTTTAGAAACTTTGGCATATCTGTCCTGAATTTTAGCTCTGTGATTAATTCACTTTTACAAAATTAAGTTTTTATCATAATTTTCCCAAAATCTGGACTATACTGAAGTAAATAGAAGTAGCATCAAATTAGAATGCCTTTGATTGAAATGCCTTTATTGCTTGCCTTTTATTGAAATCCGTTTTAGCATTTTTGTTTCATTGAGAAAGATAGTAAATTGACCCCTTTTTCCTCATTTTAACTTAATGTATTTGTATACGACATATTTTATACTTTTTTCTGCAAAACGCAGCCTCAAAGATTCTAGTGCATCTTGTACTCAAAGCTAGTACTTTTTTGTCCAGTGTTTAATGTAAAATTGCCGCTAGCCTTGGAATTGTCATGAAGAAAAAGTTCAGATCGCAATTTTTTTATTTTGAAAATTTTTCTTATTCTTTCGTTTGAAATGTAATGATAAATGCTTCAAAAACATTTTTTGGGGGGAAAAAAATGCTTGAAAATAAAGGTGTGTTTGTGCAACCTATAAAATTCATGGATATTTGTTGACTAATTAATACTTTCGAGGTCCTTAATTTTTTTGAAAAAGGTTCTTAGAAAGTCCTTATTTTTTGTTTTGAAAAAGATGTGGGAACCCTGGTTTAGTATACTTTGCAATAACATTAGGAACTTTCAGACATCTTCTGGTGCTGCTCAGAATAAAACTATCGGTGCTTTCAAAACTCTTATAATGTTTTCAAAAGAGAACTATGCAATGATGAACATTATTTTTATTAAATGAACATGACAAATTTTCCTTTCTATATTGTTACCGTATTACCCCACATTTGCCAGCATGCCGGAAAAAGCGAGGTTGACCAGCATGCCGGAAAATTCGAATTTTTCGGCATGCCGGACAGTTCAAGGTTCATTTTGCAACAAAGCAAAAATAAATTTCTCTCCCCAATTTCAACCGCGAAGCAACGTTTTTACGAAGTTAAATCGGTTAAATTGTATTAATAAAATGATCTATATTGCCTTGTTACAAAAGTGATACCTGCACTGAGCGGCAAATGCAGAAATCACTTCTTAATGTTTTATGCCTCTAGAGATGGCAATAAAGTGCAGATTAGATTTTTGTGCTTGGCATACCAGTGCATGACTCAGATTATTTTAAAAGTTTTTAGTGTTCTTGGAATAGTATTACATTATTTTTTTCCAACCTCGGTCTTTCCGGCATGCTGTGTAAGAAATAAAATGATCCACTCAGTGAGGCAACACTTGCGGGGGTGAGCTCGTGGCAGAGTGCATGAGGTCACTTAGACTCTTGGCACTCATCATAAACAGATGAGAAAATCATAACCAGATAGCGGGATAATAATTTTATGGAATGTTTCTTGACCGCTATCCGGGAAAAAGGGTAAATTGGCTGCCCATCTTGTTGATCTGTGTAAATAAATAAAAAATAGTTGTTTGTGATTATGGTGTCCATTGTTCTCCATCATTCATGACTCATGAATACTATAGCACCAGAAGAAATGGGTAATTTCCATTTCATGCCAGAAAGGAGCAGGTACGGGTCATAGAAAATCGGGTGATCCTCAAATTTTGGGGCATGCCGGCTAATATGGTGTAATACTGAAATTTTTTATGCCCAGAGCATAAGCACATTTTTTAAGCTTTCAAGATATATAAAAAATTCAATTGTGTTTTATAAATGTAAGAATGCTTTTAGGATTGAAAAAATATTCATCTAAGGCAATTTTATTTGTAAAATAAACCCTTTTGTGGTCTTAATTTCATTATTTTTTATTGCTTAACATACAAACTAATTTTATTTATAAACAAAACTTTTTGTGACATTAATTTGCAATTTCCACTATTTATCAATAAACCCAGGGCCACCTAGAGCCACGCGAACCTCTTGTAAGTTTGGTTTCAGGGTCCCATAAATCTTATAAAAATTATTCTTGTCTGAATCAGAACCAGCACCCTCCCCTCACAGAGCGAAGCACCTAGTTTCTGACTAGGCTGACACGGCCTCTCGTCCGCCCAGAATAAAGCAGATCTTGTGAGTTCTCGTATTTAAAATAAACTTCTCAAAGTAATACTTTAGGTGTTCTTTTTTTTCTATCATAATTATGTTGTAATCCATGTATAACTGACAATTCTGTTGTAGTTTTGATGGTTTTGTCTTTTTAATTTCTATTTTAATTTTTCAATGTTCTTTTATCTAATTTGTATAACTTATTATTTCTTTTGGGGTTTAATTGCACAAAACTGATTACTATTGGTAGCAGTTTTTTGTTACATATTTTAAGGGAAGGTTTCTACATGAGAAAAGCAGTAGTCTCTCCATAGTTTCATTTTGTAAGATATTTAAATGATAGGAATTTTCGGTACAAGATCTGCAGCTCATTTCCATTTGAAAAATCAAAATTTTTAAATACTACCGAATATTTTTCTTTATCCCTCAGATTTTCATTACATGATCAAAGTAATTATTATTAAAGCTAAGTGTTGCTACCAAATATGTATCCATGCTTATTGCTGCAGTAGTTTGATTTCGTTATCCGCATTTTGTAAGCCACATGGTATGCATGCCAAAGGGTTTTTTTTTTTGTTTACTTGACTTTTCCTGCAGCTATTTCAGTAGTGTGGATCTCCACCTAAAGTAGCAGAAATTTTGCTTAAAAAGAAATATACCCTTGTTCATAACATAATTAAAACTGTCAATGTATTGGGAGACCTTTGAAAAAAATAGTGTAAAACTGAATTTGGTGTTTATATTAAACTAAATTGATAGAGGAATGAAATAAGGTTTGATTCTATTGCTCTAGTGTAATTGTAAAGATTAATTTACTGTTATGTGGAAGGCACTATTTAAGTAACATTGCTTTTTCTTTTTTCAGTTAAATTAAAAAGGCATTTCATGTGGAAAAACCATTTGTGTTTAGTTTTTGAACTCCTTTCATATAATCTATACGACCTTTTACGAAATACAAACTTTCGTGGTGTGTCTCTCAACCTGACTAGAAAATTTGCTCAGCAAATGTGCACAGCACTCTTGTTCCTCTCTCATCCCAATCTCAAAATTATACATTGTGATCTAAAGCCAGAAAATATTCTCCTCTGCAATCCCAAAAGAAGTGCAATCAAAGTAGTTGACTTTGGAAGTTCTTGTCAACTTGGACAAAGAGTAAGTACCCTTCCATTTTATTTCAGTAAACACGAATTATAGTAACAAAACCAATACATTTACAAAAAAAAAAATCTTTAAAAAACTGACTTTACTGAATATGGAGGCTACAAGTGACTTTGAATGACAATGCAGTATGACGAAAAAAAATCCAAAAATCTTCAACTAATCAAAATCTGCTGTTAATTCAAAATTAAATCTAGGATGATTTACAAATTATAAGGCCTTTTACACATGTCCATAACTGTTTTTAACTTCCATGGTTAACTGTAGCCTCTGTGGTTAGTACAATCTAAGGTGTTTAATTTATAAATAAGTAGATTTAAAATGCTCAAGGATGAAAAATTCCCTTTAGTTCCAGAATAGCTCATACATTTCTTTGGAACTAAAGGATGATTTTATTTATCCAGTTTTATATCCTAAAACCTGAACTCTTTGGCAGTTTTAGAATTTCTGTAAAAGGGTACCATAAACTGACAGAATTTTGGAGGTCTCTGTTTCGAAAACTCACCAAGAGATGTGAATTATTCACCGGAATACTAGACGTAGACTAAGTGATTCCTTTGGGAAATAACTTCATTTGAAACACAACTTGGTAATAAACTTACTTCAATGCCAAATTAAGCCTCCATTTAGAAAACTGAATAACAATCAAAATAAGAAGTGCACAAATATATAATACACAACAGAAGGCTTAAATACCAATTTTTTATCTTCCACAGCTAACTGTTTGAGTTATGGGAGGTAAATTCAAAAATATATGTGCATACTAGGGTCAAGATGAATGGTCAGTCGCAATCAGAAAGAGAAAGATGTATACAGCTTGATATGATATAGTACCCCCCAATCTCAACTTTGTGTGGTTATCCATTTGTGAATTATGCCGGGGATAAGTTATTAAACTTGTCTTAAGAATGATTATTCAATTGTTGTCATGCATATCTATATACATAAATGACTACTTTTTGTATGTATGTCCGGGGTAATCTTCCAAACTACTGGACCTATTTTAACCATTTTTTCACCGTAGATAACTACAGCAACAGGGAGCAGGATGAGCTATAATTTATTTCTAAAAAGCTTAGTTTAAAAAAGTTACTTTGGAAAATAGTAAATGTCATGTAATTTCCCCATTAAATGATTAAATTTTCAACCCATTGTTGCAAAATTTGGTTGCCTCGCAACAACAATATTAATAGTAATGATGATGAAAATTTTGAACCAAGGCTTCTCTGTAGTAAGTATAAAATTTATTGCTTTCTTAGGAGTTTTATATTCATCTGTGCCAATAATCGCTAACGGGGCTAAATAAAAAGAGAATTAATTTTGGCAACAGTTAGAAAATAGAAAGTGTTTTTAGTCGATTTTTTTTCTAACTTTGGTACATAAGATGTTTTTACTAACTGAGTTTTCACCATTGATGTCACAAGGATAGAAACTAATAATGAGACAAATTTAACATGCAATATTTGGAGTAACTCTTTGATATACCCCCTCCCCCCCCCCCCCCCAAAAAAAAAAAAATACGCGCCAAGTCTGGCACGTCCTACAGACTTTTTAGGGTTGCTGTTTCTTATTTTGGTGTTGCCAATTTTGGTTTTTTCAGCTTTTAGGTTTTTGCTGTTGCCAAATTTAGTATTTTCTTGCATTTTGTACCATTTTTTGGTTTTTTTTTTTTTTAAGTTTTGTGGCAACAACAAAAACGGGTATTTGTTTGGTGAGAAAAAAAAGTCGCCAAATATCCGATTTGAGGGGTAGATCAAAGTAGTTCCATATTTTGAAATGGTTGCCTCCAGAATGATTGATACTGTAAATATATATTTTAAAAAATACACCAAGCTTATAACATTTTCAATTTACCTAAACATTATTTGTATTAAGCGTGTGTAGTGTAATCCAGTTTTTTTTTTTTTTTTTAGCTTATCCAGACAGAAAAAATAACCATTGTTTACAGAAGTAGCCATTTATGTATATAGATGTGCACTTTAATGCTGAAAAAATTATGAATGAGTTTCACTGAAAGACATTACGCGGCAGAAACCCGGGTAGGGCCGGGTACCCGGCTAGTAATACATATAGACATCATAGAGAAATCAGTCGAAATTGATTAAGGAGTGATTGCAATGAAAATTTGATCCTGATGCACTTCAAAATTTATTTTTAAAACGTTAGATATATGGAGCAGGCTTGGAGTCAATTACGAGAAAATGTAATCGATTACGATTACGATTACAAACATGAAAAATTGGAGATTACAATTACGATTACGATTACGGTCGTTTGTGAAATCGCTATTACGATTACAGCAACGATTAGATTACTTTAAAAAATGTAATCGATTACGATTATCATGTGCCGATTACGATTTCGATTACGCGATTACAGATTGGTGAGGAATATATTATATATAGATTATTACATAATATTCATTCACGACAACAGGGTTATAGATGAAAAATTATGATTTTTGATTATCTAATATAGAGATGAATGAAATGATGATTGCAACTAATATGTTCTCTTAACTTAAGGATTTATTGTTATTTTATTTAATTTAATTATTTATTTATTTTATTTTTTGAATTCTGACATTGCTGCAGTAAAGGAGCAATAAATGAAATAAAAGCACATCCAAATTAATTTGAACCATTTGAAGTGCACTTAAATATAATACAACTATTTTATCCATATGTCGTATATAGGTGATTAGATACAGGTATATGCACTAGTGGATTAATTTCTGGACAGTTTTTAATTTTTTAAAGATTTCACCATTAAATATTACATAATGAATTATAAGATTTGGTTATTTTACTTAAATCATTTATTTAATACTTCTCTAATAAAGAAAATCAAACTACATTACATAAGCAACACTTGCCTTAAGCTTTTCAGCTGTAAAAAGGAGTTTCTTTAGGATTTGAAAAACAAATGATACATATTTTTTACATAAAAACATTGATACTGATAAGTATGTGGTTTAATACTATTAACTTCACTTTTACACTAAAAAAGCAATGCGTTACTCATATTTTATAGTACTACTTTAATGAGAATCAGTTTTTTTACTAAATGAAAATTTCATTACTGTTAAGAACTAATGACATAAACGCAAGAAGACGGTTCATTTCTAAATATAGTCTGTAACAGAAAAAGAAAAATGTTTAGAACGAAGTGTTAATGCAACTTCAAAAAATGAAGTTTCGGCATGAAGCAAAACTTTTAACCAACATCAAAAAACATGCATATGGACGATTCTCTGTGAACTCGTAATTCGTTGTTTGGACCGATTATTTAAAAAATAATAAAGTGTAACTAGGTGACCCGTGCGGAATTCCGCAAAGAAAAAAAAAAAAAAAAAAAAAACCTCTAAACTTAAAATTTAATACGACATTTTTTATTGGCTTCATTTGCACAACATCGCCATCTACTGCCGTCGTTCTGACAACTTTTCAAAGAGATCAAAGACACGTTCACTTTTACAACTACTACAAAAGTGATACCCTATATTAAAATCAAATACCCAAGGCTACTACTAAACTAAATACTAACGTTATCGCAAAACTACCATAGTATTTTGAAACAATAAAAGTTACAATTGAGGTTTACCGAGCTAAGCCTTGGCTTGAAATGTCGCATTTAAAATTGATTTGAACAACAATGTAACGATTTTGACAGTTGAGCAAAAAATTTAACTTTTTCAAACTTCAATCGCTTATAAGTCGCTTAAACGTGGATTTTCGAGATTCTCGTTACGCGGCGCTAGCGGAGAAACGTTCTAAAGAACGCATTTTTTTTAATCTTTCGAATGAAATCAAAATGGAGACGATACGACAATTATTTCGCTAGATAGAGTCAATTTTGTGCCCAAAAATTGACGTTCGAATAAAAAACGAACCGACACTTTTTAGAGGGTGGGTCTAATTTTCGTCAATAGCCCGCGGGATAAGCTTCAAAATCATAAATTTTCTTGCAATTCGATAAAGAAATGAGCGAGTTTCGACCGGGTATAGGATTCGGCTTAGAGAAATAATATATGGAGATAAAGTAATTATCGCTCTTAATACAAGAAAAGCATTAATACTTTGTGGCACAATTGTATTTGGAGCGATAGCAATTTTTTTTTTTAGAAATTATTTAAGCACCAAATACACAGTCCCCTGGCTGTCCCAATCCTATAGTTGAACACTTAAAGGCAGTATTTCAAAAAACCTATTACGACTACATAAATTTGGCAATTAATATCTAAAATTAGAAAAAGGAATTATATCTTTTTTATGAAATAAGGTCTAAATACGTATTTAATTACGTTAATATAGTATACCAAAACCTGTCCGGAGCTTTTTCAAACAGTCCCCTGTCACAAATTCAAAGCTGCAGAAAAAAACCGTTAATCTTGAAAATGTTTTTTGGCATAAAGTTTAAAGTAATTAGTGTGAATTTGCGGAAATAGCTGAGAACAGTGTTGAAACGCCACGTTGTTTAGTTTCAGAGCCACATTTGTGATGAAAGTATGCATCAGGGTCGTTGCGAAAACAGTCCTCTGTGAAGTAATTTTATTAATGTTAATTAGTTTAATTATGAAACATATTAATTATTATGTCCACAATTTGTACCTAAATTTATAGGTAGCTTCATAACTAATTATGTTTGAATTATTTTGCGGATATTACACATCAAAGTGCAAATAAACAGTTCCCTGCCTAGCTATACTAGGCAGGGGACTTACCCCCCATCATGATTTATCAGAAAAACACAAACTTCAATTGGCCCTCTTTCGAACCAAAGTTATAGATTCATTTTCTGAGCAATATTATAATAATTATACGACCATTTCAAAAACACATGCCCGGACAGATGCTGTATGGAAAATGACGAGTTTACAGAGAATCGCCTATATATTATATTTCTATGTAAATATATTATATTTCTATGTATGAGTCTTCTCCAACTCCATTAATAATTAAAATATATATAATCAAACAATGACCTGAATTGGAAAAAAAAAAGCACCGAAAGGTATATAGCAGTGAACAGAATCGCAACCGTTATAACGATGGTTACGCCAAAATCCCAACACAATCCAGTCGAACTGAAAGCATGTGTTAGTATTTTGACACCACTGTTCTATTCCGAGGTGGCCAGATTCATAGTTCTCTAGCCCTGGAGGCAACTACGACTTCGTTTGTTGCTGTCACTGACAGCTGATGAAAGGGAAAATTGATGACCCATCCTAAAAATCAAGGGGAGACGTTTTTGTGATAGGCGCCTGAAGGTTGAAAAGCACTTAGGGCTCAGTTTTATTACCCTCATTTACAAACAGTCCGTAACAATCACTGAACAGCTCTCAAGTCTTTCGGAAGCTTGTATTGAACTCTTATCTCTTCACAGCATTGTAGAAACGTAACTTAGAAGCTTTTTAACTTTCAGCAAGTCGGGATTACACGATTACAAGGCTAAATTACGATTATTCAAACTTAGATTACAATTACGATTACGCAAGAAATACTTGATTAAAATTACGATTACACGATTACGAGTGTTCCATTTTCAGATTATGAATATGATTATGATTACAGAAAAATGTAATCGATTACGCAGATTACGATTACGTAATCGACGATTACTCCAAGCCTGATATGGAGTAAAAAGTGTTTGCTCTTTAATAGATTGCATTAACATTCATAGTGAAGTTAAAGCAGAATTCTATTAAATGTGCGATCAAGAAACAAAAGGCAGATATGACTAACTTTTCCTGTTATCTGATACTGAAAGAGGTTAACTTTGTAATGTATGTTTTTTCTTTGAACAAACTACACTTAAGTGCGTGTAGAAATAAAATTTTGAAATGTGCTTGTTTTCTCTTCTACTTAAATCTTATCCTTTTTACATCTGACATGTAACACCATTAATTTTGATTTTACTTTACATCTTAAAAGTGTAAGTATCAACTTCAATTTTTAAATATTACCTATCCCTCCACTCCAGCTCTAAGCTATTTAATTTTAATTGTTTGTAAAAACAATCTCTCTACTTATTTCTGTGATTAGCAACTTTGTGTAAAAGGAGACTATTTTTGTGTAAGCAAAACATTTAGAATATTTTTAAAGATGGAAGCCAAAAGGTTAATGTTTAAACAGCTCTTTGATCACAGATTTTCTGCTGGTAAGATATTTAAGCAAATAAAATGCCCCTGTTTTAATAGGACTTTTATGTATAGAACTATAAATTGATTATTGTAAAGTAGACTGATAGCTGTAAAAATGGACTAAGGTGCGGTCGTTCACTTAGTGTTTCTATGAAAGAACGTATGAAAAGAATTCGTGAAGAAATACAAAGAAATCCACAATAATCAGCAAATAAATTGGCTGCAGTAGAGAACATCAGTTTCAGAAGTATTCTCAACTTATCGTCAATGAAAACCTTAGTTTTGCCCTTATGGTAAATTAAAAGTTCAAGGTTTGACTACTGCACAAAAGTAAAAAGGTTATAAAAGAATTAAGAAATTGGTGAACCAGCAGAGCAAGGTTATTTTGTCAAAATTGGTATATTTTCCGCAACCTTCAAGAATATACCTGAAAATCTTCCAACTATTTAATGCGTTTAGAACCAGAATTCTGTTATGGTTTGGGCTACACTGTCACACAATTGAAATTTCCTCTGAAATCCACTGATAAAAAGATAAAAATCAATGTTGAATATTACAAACAGGAAGTATTGGCTACACTTTTATTACCACATACTGACAATGGTATCCCAAAAAGAATTGAACATTTCAGCAAGATTTTGTACTGTACCACTCATCCGAAACAACTTGGGAATGGTTCTATATCTATTTCCCGGCATTTATCAAGCAAGAAGGTTAGTCACCTTCTTTACCAAATTTAAATAGTTTAGACTTTTGTTTTATACTCTTTATTAGACTCTAAAATCCTAAACATTTGAGGGATTTTAAAGTGGAAAGTAAATGCTGTATAGCACAGAAGTTTGGATTCTTTCAAAGCGTCCAAAACTGAATAAAGGTGATAAATGAACTCTTCAGATGATTCATGCCGCAATAGAACATTGTCGCAAAAGAGATAATCTTAAAGACTCAAAAAGGCAGTCCAAAAGGATAAAAATAATTCAAGGTAAACTTGCATGCATATGTTTAAGTTTATTATATTGGTGTATTTGCCATTTCCTATTTTCTCTTTGTGTAATAAAATGATTCGATATCTGTCACAGTATTTTATAGCCAATCTGTATTTCTTTTTTGTATTTGTTTTTAAATATGCTTTACTTGATGGTTATTTTAACTTTTATCTTCTTTTCTAGATTTATCAATACATTCAAAGCAGATTTTATAGGTCGCCTGAAGTTCTATTAGGCATTCCCTATGATATGGCTATTGATATTTGGAGCTTGGGCTGTATTTTAGTTGAAATGCATACTGGTGAACCTCTTTTTAGTGGAGCTAATGAGGTATGGTTCACCTTCTTGTATAATCATGAGCGATTTTTATGTGAAAATTCATAAAATTGCCTGTATGATTTTTTGTTTAACTTTTATAAAAATTGCATAGCACCAAAAAATGTTAATGGGTTAAAAGCTATAAATTAAAAATTGGAGGATAATCTTTTTAATTGTATTATTATTATTATCTCCATATTTCCGCTTGAGGGAAAAAACTCAATGTGTACAATTGTTTCAAATTTTTCATTGTTTACCACATAAATCTGTTTATCAGCCTTTAGTAACTGCATTAAACAAATTTGTTTATAGACTTTCAAATATATCTTAACTTTTATTTATTTAATTTTATTTTTTTATTTTTTTGTGTGCTTGCACTTTCTGAGCAAACATTGTCCATTTGTGTAATATGCACAATTCTTTTAACATGCCACATGTAGCTAAATAACTTGGTTGGTTGTAGAAAAAGTAGGTTTTGAAACATAATCATTCATAATTGTATCATTGTAAAATTTTGATGGATAAACCATATTTAATTACAATGTTTCAGTTCAAGCAACTAATTTACGTTTGCAAATCTTGGAAAATTGTACTAACAAGTCATGAATCTAGTCTTGAGTAAAAAAAGTATTACATGATACTAAGATAGTGCATCTAAAGAATAAAAGATTGCATTAAACTAAGTGACGCTTAAAAGAAAGAACAAGCTTAGCATTGAGTTAATAAAGAAGGATTTATTAAGAAAAGAAATTTCTTAATATACTAAGACAATGAACATATTTGCTATTTATACAAAATTTCAAGCATTGTGTAATATTTGATCTGATATTGACTCATCTATAATATTGGAGTGCTTAATTAATTAAAATCTAAGATGAGTTATCAAAACTACAGCATACCTTTTTTCCTGTCAGACTGAAACATAAATATATACAACATTTGTAATCTTGCCAAAACAACAATTGCTGATTTTTTTATATATATATTTTTTTTATAAAATAATAAAATTAAGGTGTTTTTTGTTTGCTAGAACAATATATAATAAGTACTTGAAGAAAAAGAATTAAAATTTTAAAGATTAACTGATAAGTTAGCATATTTTGAAAAACTTTCAAAATGCTTTTAAAATATATTGTTAATAAGAGTACAATTTTTGATGATTGTAGCAGAAGCATTGCAGACACGGTTTAATTTTATTAATTTAGTTTAAATAATTGACAATATTTTTGAAAATTTTGCCTTATTTTCCCAGATCATTCTTCAATTTCCAGACTCTATTCCTATACTAAAAGTTGTTAATCAACATTTTAGATGAATTTTACTTTTATTAATTTGCATGAGCTAAGAATAAATCTTGATAGATATTAATGATACTTTTTATGGATTTGAATAAACTATGATGTACCTGGATTCAAATGTCCAAATCCTAGCAAAAGATCTTTGTCCTAACCTATGTGTGACGTCATATGTGTAATAACAGCTAAAATAAAATAGGTCGAGAATGCTTTGAAACAATAATCAGTAATTTAAAAAATTTATGCTGTGAAACTGTATGGTAATATTTTCTATCATGATATTAGTCTGGGAATTTTTCATGTTTTTACGTTCAAAATGAGATATTTATTTCGCAAATTAGTTCTAAAAAATTTTCATTCATTCACTTTTAGACTTTGTCTAAATTGTTAAAATTATTTGTAAAACAAGCAAAAGAGTATTACATACTAATTTTGAGTGCTGCATACTTATCACTAATTCAATAATGAGAGGTTAAATGTTTGAAGATCTTAGCATGCTTTATTTGTACTCTTTATAACTTATTTATTGCCTAACTGTGTTAGAATGCGTTATTTGAGTCATGAAATGCTTAAAGATGTGAGATTGATAGTTCAAATTCATTCTTATTTCATATTTGTAGGTGGATCAGATGAACAAAATTATTGAAGTTATTTCCATGCCACCAAAACCAATCCTTGATCAAGGCCATAAATCTAGGAAATTTTTTGAAAAACTAGTTAATGGCACTTATGTGATGAAAAAATTAAAGGATGGAAAGAAAGTAAGTTTAAGTCATCTGATTCTCAGTTATATCAGCTGTATATTGTTGCACATTTTGTTAATCAATGCTCAGGGTTCATGCTAAGGTAAATTCAAAGGTGGGATTTTTTTGCTTGTTCAGTCAAATTTGTATGGGAATAACATGCAAATGAATTTTTACTAGTGGAACTTTAAAAATTATTGTGGGAATGGTGTAATGCCCTGTCCTAATGCGAACCTTGATGTTATTTTATATTTTTGTAGAATTAATGTGTCAAAATGTTCCTTAATTAGACAATTATTCCGTTTATTTTCACCGAAAAATGTCACTTTTTAAAGAGCTACTTGTATCTGCTTTACTAGTGTTTCAGTGTGAGAGTCCGAGGAAAAAACTACAGGCAGAAAGAGGTTGTAGATTGTTTTAGTAGAAATAGATCTGAAGTCATCATGTTTGTAGTTTTTCATTCTGTTTTAATGGAAAATGAGAATTGGGAATTGGGGCAATATAATAGAGGAGTAAGGGTTTAAGGAGGTGCAGTAGGGAAAAATACTGAGGAGGTCTTGGTATTTTCCCCAGAGGTTTGATTCTTGCGCACTTTTCGGAACACATGCCCACTTTGACTAATAGCGGCTGGATTTTTCATAGCTAACCAGGTTTTAAGCAAAAAAGGGAAAACACATTCCTCATCACTCTACTTTTTTTTTCTCTTCCCAAGAAATTGAGGTTGTATTGTATTTGTATTGTTTTATATGTCTTGTTTTAATATTTGGATAATACGAATGTAATGATGACTATAGAACGTTGTTTTATGTTGCGAGGGCTCTTATATTGTTTAAAAAATGTAGTTGAGAAGCATTGAGATAGTTTTTTTACTCTCTAGCTGTGAAAACATATGATTTATTTGTAAAGAATGGTGGTAATTCATTTGTTTGGGTTTAAAACTGATGAATTGTGAAAAGCAAAGATCAACTGTATTTCTATTTTTACTTTTATCAACATCACTTAGCATGCTAACAATTTTTTTCTTGTTTACACATTTCACTTGTGTAATGAACAATAAAATTTTTCTTCTGCCTTTTAAAAACTAAATTATTTTCAAATCCAAAAATATGTAGTGGGTTTCAATCAATAGTGAAGTTACTACTTTTCCTTTGCAGTATCGAGCACCAGGGTCTAGAAAACTCCATGATATTCTTGGAGTGGAGTCTGGAGGTCCTGGTGGCCGGCGGCAAGGAGAGCCTGGACACAGTGTGTCTGACTACTTGAAGTTTAAGGACTTAATATTAAGGATGTTGGACTATGATCCAAAAACACGAATAACTCCTTATCATGCTCTGCAACATAGCTTCTTTAAGCGAACAGCTGACGGAAGTACGAACACTCTCCATAACACTATACTTAGCCCACCAATGCTGGAGCCTGCAGATCATGATTCCCAAGAAGATCCAGATAGGAAATTGAGTGAAAGGTCAAAAAAAGATGAACTTTCTCATTTTCAATCTTGTTCAAGTTTTGGATCAACAGGTATAAAAGAGTTTTTCTATGGCCTTATTTTGTAAACAAATTTTTAAACATAAGTTTGAGATTTGTTTTGATGTGGGATTCATTAGTGTACTATAGGTGCCACATTGATGGAAAAACATCCGTGTTCAAAATTAAAACATTGATAACAACGATATATCGCCCCAAAAAAGCATGTATGTTTTCAAACATCAATGTTCTGAAACATCAGACATTTTGAGGATTATGAGGAATATTCCTGTATAATCAACTCAACAATATTAATGCTCCATCTTAATTCACAGCCAGGACTTGTTAATTAATAAATTAGATTTTTGAACTGTCAAAGAAGAGATAATTATAATAATAAGTAATTATCTTCACTCTAAAATACAGCAGAAGTATAAATAACATTTTCAAAATATTGAAACATTAAAAAGTAAATTTGTAACATCTTTTAAATTTCCATGAGAATATGACAAAAACTTAAAAGTAAGTCATTTAATAAATAATGCAAACAATTAAAGAAATTTGCAAAATTTGTTCAAGTGGAAGTGTAAAACGTTCCAAAAAATACACAATAACTCAAAATATTGTGCAAATTTTTGTTCTATTAATGCAGTCAAATTTTAAGCAAACATCTCAATTTGTTCTCTAATTCTTAAATAAATTTGATTCAAAACAGTGCCATTTTCAATGTTTCAATAGGATTATTATGAATAGTTTACTGTTACTCTGTATCTTGACAATATTGGTGACAAATAATAAAGTTGCCGGATTATTTTACATTTTAATTTAGCTTTTATTGAAATTTAATTTTTAAAAAAATTATTTAGCAGATTGTCTTAAGATGTAATCAAACGCTTAGTGGCTTTTTATGACCTTACTTATTTCTTCCGGGGTATTTTCATTTTAATGCAACTTGGATGATTTTGATTGGATTGGGTTGGATTAAATGATTTTTGAAAACTTTCCATGTCTAAGTTTTCGTTATGCTGCCAAATTTTAAAATATTGTAGCTTATTAATTTTGAATGATTTAAATTAAATCTTAAGCGTTTTAATTAAAAACCAGAGTGCTGGTTTTACTTCTGTTGCTCCTAATTATTTATATTATTTTTTCATTCATCAATAGGAGTTTGAATTTCACTGTTTTTGTTTCATACTGCTAAAGATAGTGGTTGCAATTTGTGTAATGTTATATTAGTAAATTTGTATATCATGTTGTCTCATATCGGGGGGGGGGGGGGGGGTAATAATTGATTAATTTCAAATATACTTGCTATGTCAGAAAAATAAAAAAAAAAATAAAAAAAATTCACTAGTGGTGAGTAAATACTGCAATGCTAAGCCCTTGCTCATTAGTATTTATTTTGTATGATAGGGATTGTAAATAAAAATTGTAAAATGTGCTTAGAAGGGTGAACGTCTGACAGGAATTCTGAATTGCAAAAAGTTTAATTTGTTAGAAACAAATTCAATTATCTTGGAATGGGTTTTGACTGGTCCTGTACTCTCCTAATTCTATAAACATGAAGAACGTTTTAGAGTTTTTGAATCTAGCTCATATTAATCCTTGATTGAATAGTGCAAAACTTAAATAATGATTGTACAAAAATTTTATATTTATATGTATGTGCTCTGTGGCGTACACTTTCATTAAGAAAGTACATAGCCCAGCTTTGTTCCTGGAACTTGAGGTCCTTTTAGTTTAGAGGTAAAGTGCTGGGTTATTATTACAGAAGTTCGTGAGTCAAACCTTGCCATAGATAGCTCGCTCACTTGCATCATGTCCTCAAATTGAATCTCACATATCGGTGACCTTGTATCAAAACAGATGGCTTCCCTCCATGTACCCCAGCAATAGGAACTCATTCTTCATTCCTTGCTGCAGTAGCTTCTCCTGCATTGTTGTCTCATCCACCAACTGCCTATACTTTCCCATGCTCCAAACTGTGGGTGCTGACATTGCATGGCTCGCAATCTGCCACCGAAACATGCGCAGCATGGACAGCTATAGCAGCAGCAGATCCCACAATGACAGCAACGGGAAAGCTGCAACTAGAGTCTTGCTGCTTCCGCCAGAAAGTCTGGCTTCTCAGCGTACAATTAGGATCCTGGCATTGCTGTCTCACTTCCCGCTCTTTTACTTGAGGTGTTGTTGTGTGGCTTACAATTAAAAATGTCGTGGTCACAAAGTCCTCCAAGTGAAACGATACCTCTGGGGGTGCTGGGCCTAGGGTTTGCTCGACCCTAGGTTCTGGTTCAAAATTAAGAACAGAGCGCCCTTCAGGGCCCTATCCCGGTTAAACCACGAAGCTGTGGTAGGTACGGGGACCCTGGAGGTGTGAAATGAAATGTGGCTTACAATGAAAAAGCACGTAACCCATCTTTGCCCCCGATCCTTGGGGTTCTTTTGGTTTAGAGGTAAAGCATTAGGTAACCATCACGAAATTCCATGGATCTAACCCAGCCACGAAACATGACTCGGTTCCATCAAATCCACATTGGTACCCACGCATACTCCAGGGTCTCCTGTAACTATGACTACATTCAGTTTAACTGGATGGATGGGGTCCTGAAGATTGCCCAATCCAGACCAGGATCGGAGCAACTCCTGGTCCAGCACCCCCAGAGGTATTGATTTGGAATCGGAACTTAAAGGAACTTTGTCACCACGAACATATTTAACTTGTCCGAGTTGCCTTTAGTAAACACGGCAGATCTTTGACTGACTGGGATCGACTTGGTCCAGAGACCCTCTCATTAGGAGTCCGATGCCTTGCCAATCGGGCTACCATGTCCCTACCCACATTGGTTCACCACATGCTCCTGAAGAAAAAGAGATTTATATAGCCCCTTTTCTCAATGTCTCGTACACAGTTTTCTTTTTGATGAAACCCGTTTCTACCAGCGTCTCCTCTTTGCAGATGCGCCGGTGGCCTACAGCGTGGCCGACCACTCTTCTCTGATCAATCCTATTCACCAGCAGCAAAGCAGCTGTACCCAGACGAGCGTCTTCAGCGCTCCCGTTGCCGGGACCTCGGCCATGGACTGCGAGAGCCCCCACGTGGGCACCTGCTTCCTGCCGACGGGCAACCGGTGCCTACACAAGAACCACCTGTTCTACGCCTGCGGCGCCTTCAGCTCGACGGCCGTGTCCTCGAGGCAGATGGCCGACAGCGACGCCGCCCCCTACCTGCAGCCCGACGAAAACTCAGGACCTGTACATAGTTTCGAATATCAAAAGAACCTTCACTCATCCCACTTCAAGGACGCCGCGGATGGCTCGGAGCGAGGGGGCTACCAGCCGGACGTCGCGAGGGGCCACCCGTCTTCCTCTTTTTCTAGGACTTCCGTGTCTTCCGAACTCACCCCCATGGACACGTCCATATTCGCGGTCCCGCAGGCGCTGGACGTGCAGCTCGGCAGTCATCATCAGTTTTCGTACATAGACCCCGCGTTCAGCGAAGCCAGCATCTATGTGAACACTCACGTGCCCCTCGGGGAGCCCTCGGCCACGACGGCAGCGTCCCAGCCTTCGGTGCAGCTCTCCTCCTCGCAGAAAGAGACGCAGGAGGCGGGAGACGCAGAGACTTACTCCAACCCAAGCTCACTCATCACTCATTAACGCCGAACCCCGTTTAGTTCAATACATGACTTTTTTATTGCATTTCCCCCGGGCCGGGACGGAATGATAGCTGGTGTGTGTCTGTAAATTATTGAACGTATGCAAATCATGAGGTTGTCAGCATTTTTTCTTTCTTCGGGGGGGAGCAGCAAATTGCTTCAGGCCTGTTCATATTTTTAAAAGCAACTGCAAAAACCTTGCAGCTGCCACGAGACGTCTTTCAGAAGGGCTGAGAGCAAAATGCTGCTACAGTGTACAATGCATTTTTATCTAAAGTGTATGCCAGAAGTTTAAAAAAAAGTTCTTGTTTGACAAGCTCTTGGAAATTTCATAGATTATATCTGTTTATTGCTTAAAGTGAACTATCATTGCAAAAGCTAAAATCAAACTTCTGTTGTATATATTGTATTTAAAATATATTCTTTTCCATGTGTGTGTTTTAGCCTGAGTGTTTCAAAGATGCCAACATTCATTGGAAAATGTGGTTCTGACACAGAAGTAAAGTTGATGATTTTTGTAAATAGTGTACAATTGTGTATATATCTCAATCATAAAATGAATGTGCATTTACGTGCTGCCAGACACATTAAAAATAGATTTAAATATTCGCTGCAGAATCCTTTTTCACATCATATTAAAACAAGTTCAAGGAATTACTTCTTTAGCTAGTTTGATCACATGACTGCATTTTTTATCTTGTCACCTTTAACATTGGTTTTAATTTGAGTGTAAAATATTTTTTTTTGCTAGATCAAAATAATTTTTATTCAAATTGTAGCTACAATATTGGGGGTTATATTCTTTTTTAATGTATCATGAAAATCATTATTTATTTTGTCATCAAACTTCTATCATACTCTTTTTTTTCCGGTGAAGCTAGTTTACTTTTGAACTTTTGTAGTCTTGTATGATCATTTTTTTAATTACCATGTGCTTTTAAAGTCATTTATGTTCGATTTCACTACATGAGCATTTACATAAACATTTACTGGCATACACAATGATACAAAATGCTTTTAGCAGCAAACTAGTGATATTACGAATTTACAACACAAGTTTGAGGGTAACTTTGATTTTTATCCTGTTTTCCAATATTTCTGCAACAACTGCAACAATAGATGCTAATAGGTTTCAACTGTAGGATGACATTAAGAATACTGTAATGATAGAGATGCGTAGCTTGTTTGCAGAAAAAAAAGTGAAAATGCCTCTTTTGAGTATACAAAAAATAAAATAAAATGAAAAAAACATTTGTAGTTGGTTAGTTGAAAACATTTTTTTTAAAAAAGTCTTTTAAAGAATTTGCGTATTTTCTCTGTGAGGATATTTTAAAAGCATGCATAACAACTGTGATGGATATTTTATGTCTTTAAATTGCTAGCTGAAATCTACATTCTAATGATGCCTTGTTGAATTTTATTCAAGTTTTTATTTTGATACATTTTAAAATCATCTTCATCCATGGAAGTCATTAAATAATTTAATTCACCATTGACAGTATATTTCAAGTCTCATAATTTAAAAAATTTGGCTAGATTTAGATTTAATTGTATTTGTTGAAAAAAAAATTGATTTAATTATATTCAAAATTCTCTTGTAAGTAGACTAGAACAGCTATACATTGCTTTATAGTGGTCTTGAAATGTATATTTTTTCTTTGCATGGCAATCCTTACTAAATCATAATTTGGGACCTTAAAAATATCTCATACGTTTCTTAACAATGTTATAGGGTTTTCTTCCACTTACTCTAATCTTTTTTGTATAACTAACAAATATTCTTTTTTTACTTTTCTATTTTTTTCACAAAAGCAAAGGCATTTAACAAAGTTGTATTGTTATTATTAGCTTCTCCTACTGAATTATCTTTTAAAAACTGAAAGAAATATTTTATTAATTTTGTGACATGTACCACATGAAAAACAATTTGAAAAAGAGCTAGCAGTTCATAAAATTCTCTGAAAACATAAACATGCATTGCGTTGTGCAAGACATGTAAAAATATTTAGTATTTATTTAGTAATGTTTGATACAACTAATATTTTAATTCACTCCAGAAGAATTAGTCCCATATTTATTAGAAAACTTAATAAATATAGCTGGGTTTTTATAAGGGATGGGACATTTTTGACTTGAAAGTATCATAGATTTTTAGTTGCACCTATTATATTATGATGTACATTTCCCTCTCAGAAATGTTGATTCTGTTTTCCTCTAAAAGTGGCACAAGAGTGAATTCACTTTTGTTCGTCATTCCTGAAATTGAAGAATAATCTTCACCAAATTTTAACAATAAGCTGTAAATTTAATGTATTGCTGTGTTTCGATTTTAAAATAACATGTCAAAAAGAAAAAAGAACTTATTTGTGTTATTTATTTTTATATATTGCTAAATCAAGATCACTATGAAGAATATGTGCTGTACTGAGATCTGTGATGGCATTTTAAGGGTATAAATTTGAAACTTTTATTATTTTTTACCACCTGCCAAATCAATGAGTTTTTGAAAGTGCTAGTGAGTCTATCTTAAATTAACTAAGAATATTCAGCATTGTTATTGATAATATTGGTAAATTTGTTTTTAATTCTGTTTTTCGTAAGTTCTTTTAGTCTATCTTAATCCCTGTCCTCATTTGGATTGTGTGAACCAGGGAACGTGTAAACTATTTTTATTAAATTCAAATTCAAATCTACTCACACAAGTAACTTTTTTTTAATGTGTTGAGATATTTTTCTTCTGAGTAAATAAGGATGCTGCATATAAACGTTTATATTTTGTTATTAATTCTATATTAAACTATTTAACACATTGGCCACCTTATGCTGTTTTAAGTTTTTGCCCTTGAATTTAGTTTATAACTTAATCTTATCATATTGTTAAAACATGTATTTAAATAAAAAGCAGATATGAAGGTATAATTAAAAAATAAACAAATTTGTATATGCCAGCTATTTCTTATTTCTTGTACTCTTCACAGAAACTTCTCTATTTATAACTTTTAAAATATATTTAAATCTGAATGCAGGCAATAAGTCCAGTAACTAGTGGGAGCTATCTTGTAGTTAGCTCTCTTGATCAGTATCAACTACCACAATTTATTTCATAAGCGGCAGTCAAAATGTTAACAAGCAGCAAACTCAAGACTGGCTTTTCCAACCACATTTTATGTTTCGTTCAGAACCTACTCTGAATTTCTAAAGTACATTCAACAGAATTACTTATTTTAAGTGTTTAGAGGTAAAAGTGCAAAACTAATTAATTCCCTTTTTTTTTTTTTTGTCTATTATTTTCAAGCACTTAAAATTTTCTCCTTTTTAGTGGATATCATTTTGATTAAAATCATATTAAATTATTGACTAGCTGGAAATCTGATAGTGTATAGTATTTTTATCTGAATGAAATGTATAGAATCAAAAGAAAGCTGCCCCAAAATATAAAATATTTACTAATAGCTGAAAAAATTAAAGCATTCTTTTCTGAGCATATTTTTCAATAATATTCTGAGAAACAGATTCTGTACAAATGATTTTGTTGTCAAATGAATTTTAATTGTATTGTTGTTGATGTAATAAAGAGTTTTATAAAGTAGTACATAGAAAAATAATTAATTTTAGTTATTTATATCATTTATATCAGTTACAAACTAAAAAAAAATAAATAGATTATCATGTTCTCTTCATAATTGTTCTTCCATATTGTTATACTTTACAACTCATGTTTAAAAATGTCTGAACTGTTGTTATAATTCATTAGTTAACAGCAAGTTTTTAATCATTTTCAACTTTATACAGCTAAGGACAGAGTTAACTTCTCACAGGGCTGTGTATATTTTGTTTCTTTTCTATTAGAAAGTCTTGATTATTTGTACACTATATAAATTTATAGTTTTAAGACTTTTAAAAGTCTTACTGTTGCACCGGCATTCGATTGGATTGGAAATTTATTTTGGTTGGATTTAAAAATTCTCTTATTTGTGATCACCTTCATGCATTCTAATATACGTCTTAAAATATTACGGTAACTGGACAAACCAACCATCATAAAGCATCAACTGACTACACAAAGCAGCTGTAATTTCCGACTGCTCCAAATCTTCCAGCAATTTGTTTAAAAGCTCTAAGGAAAATGATATATAATCTTACTTTTAAAAATTAATAAATAATAGCAAGTTGTCGAAAACGTGGGGATATTGTAACATTTTTAACTTTTTCATTCTTAGTTTTTTAAGTTAACTTATTCAGGGGTTCTTAAACTGTAAGTTTCCTCCACCTCCCCATTGAAAACTGACATGACGTTACACCTCCCAATCATTTGTGGTTAATACAAGTACTAGTACAATAGGAAAACTAAAGCTTGTTAATAAGTAAAACTCCAGATAATTTCACACACAAAACTGAACATTACAAAACAAAACTTCATTTTGAACTTATTATGAGAAAATACTAAATCCAAGAAGCAAAGAAATAAATACTTTTTTTTTTGGGGGGGGGGGGGTCTAGGTGAGGTTGGAGCTCAGATCAGTCACTTTCAGGGCTTTAATGAGAGAATTGACTTATTAAACATTCACTTGTGGAATGGATTAAGTTGTGTGTCTGTGTTATTTTTTTTTAATATTTTCTACACTCATGCCCCTCTTGAAATTCTACTATGCCCCCAGCCTGCAAGATGAGAACTGCTGATCTAATTCATTCATTCAAAACAATAATTATAAGAAAATTGAAATAAAGTTGCTGAAATCAATTATAGAAAATTTTCAGTTACTACTAATATTGTTACGAATTAAGTTATAAAATAATTACTAAACTTAAAGAACAATTACTTGGTTAAAAAATATGCAGAGTATAATCAAAACATTTTGAGTTATTTATGAGTTTTTCTTCAAATAAGCTGATGGATATTCATAAAATTTTCTTCCCCCTTAAATTAGTGTTATCGTGTGGGTTACATTCTTCACTGTTACCTGGACCTCTTTCTATGAAAGATTTGAAAAATATGAAAATGGAGCTATTTGAAAAGATGTAGTTGAGTACAATATATAGCGATTTAGCAAAGTAAAACATTCATCTCCATGAGCACAATGAAGATAAATGTGCCAATTAAATTCAAGATCACCTAAGCGCTCATAATTAGGCCCATCTCTCCTGTTCTTCTTGACTTATTCGAATTCTGATAAAAAGAAGAAAATTTAATTTAGTTTTTTTTTAACAAAGTCATGATACATTTGTTCTACCATCGGAAGAAATAGCTTACACATTCCAATGCTACTTCTGTGAGTTAGCGTACAAAAATAACAAAATGACACTAATTAACAGTTTCTGCTTTTAGTTTAACATGTGTTTTAATTATGTTCTGCAGCATAACATTTATCATTTTACTATTTTCAACATATTCTTTGTAGAATAATATGAATAAAAACCAAAATTGCATTTACAATTTGTTCATAGCATTTCCAGTTCAATAAAAATCATTATATAAAATATTATATTATATAGCTTCTTCTTTTTTTTTTTTTATTTTTTATTTGTATTTAGAGATCTAGGGATGGAAGCGCGATGCTCCACCTCAGACTTTAGGTAAATTAGAATTAAATTTTAAAAAAAAATCTATTCTCAACATTCCTAAATATTTTAAGATAAAAATATATCGACTGTCTCTCAAGAAGAATTATGTTACATTTAAAAATGATGCCTAGTGTTGTTTTAAGAAAAAAAATCTGATATTGCAAAAAATTTGGTTCAAAACTATTTGAATGTGATAAGTTTTGTTGAGATAAATGAAATAAATAAATGAATTAGAGTTCTATTTGCATTATTGCAATCTACTTGCATTATTTTTCTGTATTTTTAAGTGTAAAAAAAACTTTATGCATAAAAGTTAGACCATACATATGCTAAATGAATTTTTAGTTTCTCCAGTGAAAGTGTTCCCACATCACTCCTTAAAGAAGGGGCAATCACTTTTGCAAATCAAAGAAAATCTATTGAAACTATCAATTTTTTAATTATTTCTTGAGTATTTTTTCTAATTAATCTGATATAAAACTCTTTTTCTTTATAAATCTTTTGTTTTAAAAATTTGGTTTTAATCAATAATTGAAATTTTTAAGGAAAATCTTTGAATTGAAGTCAATGTCTTAAATCATGTGATTAGTATTCTACACAGCCAAAGTGGGTTTTTATTGCTTCAAGATCCTTATTTAACCATTTTAATTGCGTAAGAATAATATTGCTGATTCTCTGCTTTTTGATTAAAAGCTTTGAAAGTTAAACCTATCAGTCCATGAGATCCAAGTCTATTGAATTATGATGAAAATGTTGCATTGAACTTTTTGTAAGCTATTCATGACTTAATATGCTCCTGCACACAATGTAGCTGCGTTTATTCAGGAAGTATTTGTTTTATTTTGAACCCCCCCCCCCCTCCCCCTAAAATATTTTTTTTGGAAACCCTATCAAATGTTTTGTACTTACTCCAACAACAGGGTTTACATTGCAGCAGAAATGAATATCCATCAGGGGTGCTTACAATGGGAGAGGTACAACAGAGACTGAGCCATTGAAATTTTACAGGGAGTGGTTATGAGTATTTTTTGTTTTGGGTGGATTTCATTCTTGGGTTGCGGATGGGGTTAGGGGTATTCATTACAACTTAAAAAAGGAAACTTTAATTAATTGCTGAAAGCAATCCTATTTGTCTTTGTAAAATTTCATCGAAACGCACTTATGTTACAGCCCAAACGACTTGAGTATTTTTAAGGCTGCATTTAGAATGTTCCAAAACTATTCAACAATTTGTTTTTTTAATTTCAAAATAACCCACGCATCAATAAAATGCCAACTTCCAACATTGTGATGCTTTCATTCAGACGGAACCTGCAGTTGACACCTACTCTTTTTCTCCCATCTTCTGATGGTGGGAAATTATTATCCTGTATGTATATAAATAGAGAAATGATCAATATGTGCTGTTCCTGGGGTAATAATCAACACCTTCTCCATGGGTTCATGTTTGACACAGAAATTATATATATTCATTATGTAATTCAAGTTTTAAAATTTATATGATTACATAAAAAAATTTAAAAATATCTTGTGAAACTTGTTAATATACAAACCTTTGTTGTTAAAATGTTCTATTTTTATTCAAATAGTGAAAAAATACTTAGAAACCAAAATAGGCATTATTTCTTATTAATTTATGGTACATGTTTTGTTAATCATAACTTTTTTATGCCGTTTTCTTATATTTCATTTCAGAGATTATCACCATAATTTTTAATATTTTTAATTGCACTTTATTTATCATTAAAGTTTGTTACTGTTTTAATACGTTGCACCTTGTTAGTTGCATTTTGCATGTTTTATCCACTTTTTATTCATTTTTACCATGTACTAAAATATATAAAGACAGTTGCAGAATTTTTTACAAAGTTTTAAAAATGTATTGGTTGAAAAACAGTTGCAGAATTTTTTACGAAGTTTTAAAAATGTATTGGTTCAAGTTCCCTTGAGATAGAGATAATATATTCCTCATACCAAACTAAACATAATCTGGGATTATTACTCAACTAGATATCTCCTATTAAGTAGAAACGTAACTTTTTTGGTATATTCACCAGTTATTAGCAGAAGTATAATTGAATTGTTTGAAAGCAAATTATTGCTGAAAATTTAGTGTACATTTTATAAATATTATTTGTATAAAAAAATATCAAGCATGTTTTTAACTGTACTGACAGTGTAGCAATCCATTCATTAAAACTGCTTACTTAAAAGTGTTTTACTTGTTGTTCTTAGTTACTAAACACGATCAACACTTTTAGTTCTTTAAATCTTTTTTTGCTTCAAGTTAATGTGATCGTCTTTTTTTTGCTGTAATCGGGTGTTTTTTTTTTTTTTTTTTTTTCTTTTTTTTTTGAAGGAAATTAACTATGTTTACAAAACTACTTGTAAACCAGAAATGGAGCCTCAAAAAATTACAAACTCTAAGAATGTATCTGATCTTTCACAGTCGTTTGAACGTTTGAAAACGGGGCCTATACAAAATTCAAACATCCAGAAACCTCGTAATATCCACTTGTTAAAAAATATTATATTTTTTAAACACATTTTGATTTAACATATTTACATTCATTCATTTATTTATTATAGCAAATAATAATAACCTTTTTGTAATACTAAATTTTACAAAATTCAATAAGTGTTTTTACAAAAAGAGACTAATTAAAAAGACCTGAAACTACCCTCATAATGAAAATTTTAAAACAGTTTTAAAAATCTTAAATTCACTTCGTTTATTAATCTACCCATTTTAATATTTTAAGCTGAGGGCTCTCAACCTTTCAGACTCTGCAAACCCTCTGTGGTCCCCCCCCCCCCTCTACCACCACCATGTGTTGTCAATACAAGTACTACAACCAGAAATGAATTTGAAACTAAAGCTGGTTAGAATCGCTTAAGTTCAGGGCCTTGTTGCCCCAAAGTGACTCAAATTGTTTTTGAGTTACAATATGATGTTGTTTTCTTCTAATTAATATTTAAATTTCCAGTAGAGGTAGGTGCACGAATAAGCTAATTGGCCGATTACCGATTAATCAGCTGTTGATATTCTGCCGATTAATCCACGCAGCCGATCAGTTATGATTATGATTTTTAATACTGATAATTTCTCCATCATTTTTCTTTCACAATATTGATTTTAGAAATAGTTACTAATTTATTCCTGAAGAGACGATTTATTTTTCTCTTGTTTCCTAGAATAATTTCATAATATTTCCTTGAACTAATTTCCATATTATTGCTTATAATGGAACATTATGTTAACTAGAAATGAAATTTTTAAAATATTAGGGGAGAGGCTCTGGTAAGCAGAACAGGCATTTAGGGGCATTTTTATTTTTATGTTATTTCCTTTTTTAATTACTGGTATTGATTGAATCCGAGTATTTACTCTTTCTGAAACTATGAGGTTATCTAAAAGCACTCTGCAAAAGGAAAAGGATGTTGCAACATTGAATATATGTCTTTTCAGAAAATTATTTATTCACTGTTAACAAATTTATTTATCATAGTTTTTCGTTGAAAGTATACTTAAAAAATATATATTTGTGAAATGTATTTTTCGCGCTTATCAATCCTCCCAGTTATCGGCAAAGCGGCCGATTAATCGATGCATCCCTAGTTTTCAGTACTTAACTGAAAAAGTATTTTAGTAATATGCTATTTTAAACCAACGAACTGCATATACAATGTGCTACCATGAAACCTATATCCAAATTTCCTTGAAAAGAAGCACCTGCCTTCTCGGTGTAGATGAATTAAACAGCGAATTTTACTTCCTGAAGGAAAAAAAACAGTCTCTATGGTACACTTTAAGTACTACCACATTGGACCATCATGATTTCCAAAGCTTCAGTTTGGCTTTGCAGTGAGTTGGAACATCTTTCAGAAAATTTACAATAGAAAATCCGTCAGTAACATCTGGGGAGTACTTAGATCATCAGGATAATGCAAGATTCCAGAGTTCAAGCTGCAATAAATCCTTATTCCAAGCTAACCTAGTTCAACTGCTTTAGTGGCCAACAAAAAGCCCCGACATGATGAACTCAATTGAAAATTTATGGGGCATTGGTAAGTAAGGTTTATATAAATGGTAAAACGTACAACACCGAAAAATGAGTGAGATAAAAGGGCCAATTCAAGCATCTGAAAAACGATATTACAGGCAGAGGGGGATCGAATCGGTGACCACTGTCAAAATAATTAAATCAAATGCGAAAAAAAAGTTTTGGGGATTATGATTGTGTATGTGTGTATGATTTTAATATTTGTCTCTTCCAGCTCTACTTACATAAATTGAGTTACTAAGTTGTAACAAAAAAAAAAAGAAACTGCATTTTTGTAAACATTATTGGAAATTGTTGCATTGTGCTCAGATTTTCATGAAATCTAAATGAGTAACATTATCATTTTTTTTTTTTTTCTTTTTCCCCCGTACCGCCAAACTTATCAGTTGTCACCAAGCTCGTCATTTGAGATTTTCAACAAAAATAACATATTTCGTAAAAGTTGTTTCCCTGCTAGAGCACTATTGATGCGGGGAAAAAACTATCTTCGCCACACTGCCACTTTCGTTCAATAATACTGGAAAATTTTGTTCCTACAAAATGTGATCAATTTACGACTTATTTCAAACTTCAAAAAAAAAAAATTTAAAAAAAATGTCTTCATTTTTTACTCGATATTTAGTATCGCTTACTTGCTAAAGTTATCTAAAATATGTCTAAGTGAAAGTAGATGTAAAACGACAGTAACATACAAATTATTTGACAAATGCTATCGTAAATGCGTCTACGTTTACAAACGCGGTAAGATTTTACTTCATTTTTGAAAAGTAGCTTCGTATTTTTGTAGCATACCTTCTAAAGTTAGTCAAGATTTTGATAAAGGAGAAAATATAAATATACAAAACCATAAATAGGTACTACTATAAAATTTGCGATTACATCAAAAAGTACGCGTGCCAACTCACAATGTATATATAACAGTGGTGGCCAACCCGCGGCACGCTTGCCACAATGTGGCACGGCAGGGAAGTAACAGTGGCACGCGAAGATTTTTTGAAAAAATTCCAAATTTGAGGGGTAAATGTCGATCTCAAAAATATTGATAAAAAATAAAACCCTTGCACTGATAAATATAATGACATTATGACGATTAAGTGTCAGGAGGCTGTCTTACAAATTGTCTTAACTACAATATTGCAAAGTACTGAGCGTTAGCTTCGGACATCAAACGAAAGCTGTGACGCTACAGACAATGCTTTGTAAAGCATATTTTTGCTTGACACGAATGAAACTTTCGATTGTGCAGAATGGATTCTTGATCTGCAATAGTTTCAGCTACGGGTGGTGAAATCAAAAAAAAAAAAAAAAGAAAGAAAACTCTGCAAGTAAAATTAAGAAACCAGATGGGACAAAATTCGGTATGGTTGCACAAATGAAGATCCTTAAATTGTTTTTTTTTTTTTTTTTTATATTATTTGGAAATAATTTGGGAAAAAAAACTTCAAAAGTATCATCGAATTATTTATCACAAACTCCTTGCCAAAGAAGGAGACTTTTTCTCTGTTGGTGACCCTGTACCAACAGAGAAAAGTTCAATACGGTTCACTATCACTGTATTAACAAACTACGAATTAGAGCTCTGAATGTTTTGAGAACTTTCCCGGGAGAAAGAGGAGAGCATGGCAAGTTTCTCCCTCATTGAAATGTGCAATCGCTATCCAAAGGAAAAATAGTCATAAGATTTTAGAATTTTAGGGGGTGTTTTTTTTAAATGCCTAGAAAGGAATGAGGGCTTGCTACTTAGGAATGAATAACAGCAAATGAATTTAGCTATGTCATCTCTTATTATCCGGTGTTTAAGTAACTTAAATTTAAGATAGTACAAAAACAGTTTTTTTAACCAGTATAAGCCATCTACATTCTTTTATAATGAAACTTCAGATTCTTTCTCTATTTTGGAGAAAAAAAGAATAAAACCTTAAATTTAATACTGAAAGTATCAACCCAAATCTAATAATTTTCCAATGATTATATGGAGAAAATTTGACACCTATTTTAAGTATACATTCAGTGTTAGGTTTTGATGATTTTCAGGATCATAAAAAAAAATGCCAAACTTTTCAAATTTTTTGTCTATTTCTCTGCAAGACACTAATTGTTACCCTTCTGAAATCCAAATCAGAATTACTGACCTTTTGCATTGGTAGTCAAATATAAGAGTTTTCTTCAACAGAGAGTCATCCACGTTATATAGAAATTTGGAAATTTGTACCAACAAAATTTTTTTCACCTTTACAGACTTTAGCCGTCTGATGCTGTTGTGGATTTGGGTCAAAATACACTTCTAAACAAATATTTTTTGTTATGAATGCAGAAAAATCTAAATACCGTTGAATATCAATTGATAGCACTTGAAACACTTAAACTTCTTTGGATTCTCAAGAACTAATCAAAAAATTAAAGACTTGGTAAAAAAGATACAGACTCATAAACCGCATTAAGTACAGACTGTTTAATCCTTAGAATAGAATGTTTGATATTATTTGTTTCTTTTTTAAGCATAAGCCAACTGACAGAACTAATAAAAGTGTTTACTAACGAGAATCTTAAGTTCGGACTTGTTTTATCTTTATTATCATTTAGATTTCAATTGCTCAGATTTAAGAGAAAAAAATGTTTCATTTAGGTAAAAATTACATAATCAGCCAACCTAAAATCTATTTTTAACTTTTTAAAAATTTTCAGTTTGTTGGAAAAATACAATGTGGCACGTTGAGCTTTTTAGCTCCAGATAGTGGCACTCTCTCTAAAAAGGTTGGCCACCCCTGGTATATAAGAATAAGACGTAACACAGAAAAAAAAACGAAATCCACTAATAATAAAAATTGAAATTTATCTAATGTCATTAAACGAGCAATTCTTGTATATATTTCGGATCTCGAAAACGGCTTTAACGATTTTGATAAAATTTCGTATTAGATAAAGTTTTGGTTTTTGAGTTCATCTACATCAGCGTTTTTTCTGTAAAAACGCGAGTTTTCACAAAAAAACCGTTTTTTGTGTCTTCATTAAAAGTTTGACGAGTTTTCTTTCGCCATTTTCTTTATGATTATTCTTATTGCTACTGTTTCATAGCAACCACGTTTTATTATAACAATTGGATTTCATATTTAATCACATCAGCGTAAATTTAAATTTTTATGGTATTTGGCAACACGTTAGAATTGTTAGTTTTTGAAATTTAAAAGAGGTCGATCAAACAAAATAAAGTTAAAATTGGGTGTGGGCCACGGTCAGGGTTGCCAGACGTCCCGGATTTCAAGGGACAGTCCCGTTTTTTGAAATATTGTCCCGCGTCCCGGGGAACCTTGATACGGGACGGCTAAAGTCCCGTATTCTGGCTAGAAGCAGCATTTTACAAATGGAACACTATTTTCAGAAAAAAATGAAGTAAAACAAAAAATGTGAAATAGAGTGACAAGAAAATTGATTGAATTATAATATTTTCCTGTTCTGAAATAATGTTTGTGTTCTATTCATTTAGAGCAGAAATTATTCTCAGAATCAAGTCAACAAACGTTCGTTGTAAAAGTGGTATATCTCCTTGTAAATGAGTTTACTGTGCCTTATTTAAAAAAAAAAAAAACCCTCCTCAATTTTTCAATTATGAAAGAAATATATGTGTTCAGCTACTATTAATCACTAGATTTTTGAATCAATCAATTTCGGTCTTTTGAAATTTGCTTCGTTTTGCTTTTATACTAAAAGATGTAACTAAATGTTATTCCATTTAGCAAACAAATACGCGTTTTAAAAACATGGTTTAACATACTTTTTACATAATTTTTACAATGACCGACCGAAATATAAATTAGTGAGCTTTATGGTAACCTAAAGACCATCAAAACTTAGACAGAATTATTGTAGCACTAAAATCAAGTAGCAAATATGATTTTTGAAAAAAAGGAATTTTCCAACATTATATAAGAATATGTTATAATAGTGTTAAAACTGTACAGTTTTCCCCAAAAGATATTGAATATTGATTTTTTTATTTGTTTTAGGTTAACTTCTTATAGTGAGTTCAAGTAGTAAAGTTTAATTCTATGTCTAATCAATTGTAATCGAAATTTTTGTTAATGAATCATTAAAATTATTTTGCATTCAAGTTTTCTCATTGGTACGTCTAGCTTTTTGAAAAAGTACATACTAAACATTAGTCATCAGTAGAAGCGACTATTGTATCTTTTACGCCAAGAAAGGCCGTCATTTGGGACATCAGGACGGGAGGTCAATGGCCTCCCCCATGGTTTGGGGGAAATTAATGTATTTTCGAATAAGTGGGCATGGCTTTTGCTTTTTTGGTTAATTTACATTGAAATTTGGTATAATTTACCTTTGCCCCCCCCCCCCCCCGCCTCCCACCGATAAAATTTGAAATGAAGGACCTGCGTCAGGAAAAAGAGGGTTAGCAACAGGGAAATACGAATTTTCACAATAATTAGTGTTAAACCTTTTCCCACTAATATTCATGATGAAAAATAACTATGCATGGTAAAAAACGAAGTTTTTATTAATATGATTTTTGTGAGAAACGTTTAGTATTTAAATTAGGGTTGTAAAAATTCAACCTTTAGATTTCATCTCTCATCCCCCCCCCCACCCCCCAAGAGCCTGTCCCGTATTTACAGCTCTTAAATCTGGCAACCCTGGCCACGGTAGTCCGATCGGTAAGTTGTCGGACTCGTAACCGGAGGGTCCCGGGCGGATCAAAGATCCACCGTCTTCATTAATGGTGGCTGGCAGACGTTAAAAATGTTCATGATTACAAAATCCTCCAAGTGAAATGATACCTCTGGGGGGTGCTGGGCCAAGGGTTTGCTCGGGCCTGGTTCAAAAATGAACAGAGCGCTCTTCAGGACCCCATCCCGGTTAAACCACGAGTTGTGGTATGTACGAGGGAACCCTGGAGTGTGAAGTGAAGTTAAAGACAAAACCAAATGCGTACTGGAGAGGAGAACAGGGACTCTGCATCCATTCTCATCAACCCCTCCCCCGCCCGGCGCCAAATGAAATGAAATTGGGTGTGATTTTACGGTGAGTATGGATTAAATAAGGTTGTGTTTTTTAAAACAAATTACGGCTATTTTAAATGCGTAATTGCAACCAAAGGCTTAAAAATGCTTTTCAAGTTTATCTAAGTAGTACTTCGCACTTTAGAAAAAACACGAGCTTTTTTTTTTTTTTTTTTTTTTTTTTTTTTTTTTTTTTTTTTTTTTTTTAACTGAGCGAGCTCGGTCCCCAGGTACTAAAAATTTATACCAGTAGTTCCCAGTCTGGAACCGATCGCCCCTAGGTTCAAGCCCTGGGATTTTTCGTGCTTCGTTTTTTTTTTTTTTTTTTATTTAAATTCAAATACATTTTTATTTTTCTTTGCATTTTGTTTTTTGAGCTAAAACTGCTTATTAAAGGGATAAAAAATTTCCCACGCCCCTTAAAATGTTAACTGATGCCACGAACGTGCAAAACCGCCGTTTTGCTTTGCTCATTAGCCCCTTACACCTATATTTCTGAAATATACTGCAAGTTAATTTAGACCCTGAGGGAGGTTGCTCTTTAAAGCGTTTTTTTTAAATTATTATTTTAAAAGCCAACTAAGCCGGCCACCTTGTCTAGTGGTCAGAGCAGTCTGCCACGGATGATGTGGTCCCGGGTTCGAGTCCCGGCTTGGGCATGGATGTGCTTTCTCTCTCTCCTGTCCTTGTCCTTTCTTTGTGTGAATGTGCTGTTGTGAAAGGTTGCCTACCCTATAAAAGGGTACCTATGGCATGCGTGTACTGTGGAAGTCGGACTTCGAACCAAATTACGGTACAGTCGGAAAAGTGAAGCAGCGCACCCCAAATTGCCAGCCTGGCTGGCACACGACAAAAAAAAAAAAAAAAAAAAGCCTATGAAACGTGAAAAACGTGAAAATCCGTTTTACTGCTGTTCTTGTACTGACGCTCAATGTGGTACAATTGATTATCGTATTCACGAGATTTTGCATCCGATTTATTTTTATGCATTCTCTCACGAGTTTTCTCACAATATTTGTAGCACTTCCTTTGCTCTAAAAAAGAAGCGAACGCGAACTACGGTCAAATGAAACAAAAAAAAAAAAAAAAAAAAAAGCTATCGTGATTGTTTAAAAGGAAGAAGAAAGAAAAAGCGACAGTTCGTTTCTAGTATTAAAAAACAACCTTTTTCTCTGAAATTTTACTCTGATGATTTTATTTTTACTCTTTATATATTCACCGTTTGTTTATCTTTTAGACATGTGAAGTTTTTAAAAAGTTAATAATAAATGTAGGATATCATAAAACTATACTTTATTTTTTACATAGAATAATATACAAACTACTTCAAATATTTTTGATTTATGCAGACTGCCAATAATATGTTTTTTAAAGTGATTAGGCGGGATATTTGAAGTCTACTGTTTGAGTGCTAAAAAAGAAAAAAAAAGAAAAAAAAAACATGATTTCATGGCGATGTTTACAAGTAGCATGGATAATGTAGAACAGGGGTGGCCAACCTTTTTTGGGAGAGTGCCACTTTCAGGGGGAAAATAGTTCTGCGTGCCACTTTCAATTTTTTGAATAAATTGAAAAATGTGAAAAGGTGAGAAAATGGTATTTATAGGCTTTTTTTGGTTTTTACTCACAAACAGCACATCTTTTCTATATAAATCCGCAGGTGTACCCATCCCTTACCCCACCCCAAAATGATTATCCCCTCCCCACATGCTTCAGAGCAACTCAAGAACAAGGAACCCCCCCCCCCCTTAAAAACACTCTTCCTAAATTCAGTTTGTTTCAAAATCAGGGTTTGAAAAACCCCTTTTTTTTTTTTTTTTTTGAAAAAAGCCCAGCCCGCCTAGGATTTTAGTCGTATATCCAAGTTTTTTCTAGTTTTGGATGAAAACCCTGGATTTTTTTGCCCGTGGTATAAAATTAAAAATTCATTTGTAAAAAATTGATATAGCAGAAAAAATACTCTATTTTAGTTATTCAACTATAATTCTTTTAAAGAATGATATAAAAATTTGGCATGGACCCCACACTACTTCCTTTTACGTGTAAATTTCTTAGTAGATGCTAAATAGTGCTTGGAGTGAGTAAGATAACAATTCAAACATTTACATCCCTAGTTTGCCATAAAACAATGCAAAAAATGTTTTTCAATGATTAATCTCCTAAATATCGCCGATTTTAACATCATTCAGTGGATTTTTCGCAAAATATCGCCAATAGCACCAAATTGAACCCAAATAAAAAAAAATTTCGCCAAATTTGCCGCCAACTTGGCGATATGTCGTCAAATTGGCGTCAAACAGTTGGCGACTAAAAGCTTGGCGATATTTCGCCAAGTGCTAGCGCCAATTCGTATCACTTTTGTCTGCATTGAAATTAACACTGATTTACCCCATAAAAGGGGTAAAAACCCCCTTGGGGAAATTCGAATGCAACCCCAAGGGGAGGTGCACAAAAATAAGCCAAAAGAGAAAATAAGAACAATTTTGCTGCTCACAGAAATGTTACCAAAGTTTAAAAGAAGAAGAAAGTTTTCTTTCCTAACTTCAAAAACAAAATAATGGAAATTTCGTGCATTATTCTTCACCATGATAATAAAAACAATAAACATCGACAAACATCAACCAGCAAATGATAAATTAAAAGCCAAACTCGTTCACTCAAGCCATTTACTGCAATTTATATTGAAATAAAAAAAAGGAAATAAAATATGTTTTGCCAGACGATAAATTTAGAATAGTTTACTATCATGTTGTTTCTTTTTTTGACCTCATTTAGGCAGGGATTCAAGTGAAACAGGCCATCGCAAATTACAATCGCTACTGGAAATGAATTACATTAGAACGTTTCTTGATAAAAACATCGTGACGTCAGCGTGACGTTTGCCTATGAAAAACGAGCTAGATAAAACGTCACAGCCTACTTGGCGAATAAGAGGAGATAGCTGAGTGCTTGTGAGCTCTTATTGGCTCCTCCCGTAGTAACGTCATGCCAAGTTAAGTTGATGATAATGTAATTCACTTCCAGGAGCGATTGCATTCGAAGCGATCGCAGTGCTGTTTCACTTGAATCCCTGCAATAGTTAAACAATGTTTCCCTCTTCTACACAACTCGTCAAATCGCCAAAATATCTCTAAACTCACAAAAATGGTACGCGTCAGTTTCTTCCTTCTCTACCTTTTTTAAAGAAAGGACTCGATTTCTCATTTGATTGACAGGTGCCATCTTATCACGATTTTATTATATTTCATTTGACTAATTTTAATAAGGCTTGGAGTTTGGATTGCTACAAAAACAAACACATTTTTAAAATTATTAATGGAAAAAGAACGAAACAAATAAACGAAATAAAAACGTAACCATGGTAACAACATTAAAAGTTGATTTCCGTTGATAAAATAGTTCATTTCATTAACCATTTTATAATCGTTTGGCTTGCTTTACTGAAGATAAGCCTTGAATTCCGGGATTCTAAAAACAATTGTTACAGCTCTCCTGATGATCGTAGAAACTTCGAAAAAACTTCATTTTGTGCAGAAAATTTCAAGCTTTCGAATGACATAAGACTTGAAAATGTGTGTGAAATATTTCTTCCCTATTTTATCGAATTTCCGCTAAGAATTCGAATAGAAAAAGAACGAAATGGAATTTTCGAAAAATCGCTTCGAGGTGCAAAACTACATGCTACAAACTAATTTTGTACCAAGTGGCATGAAAATCGACCGAACGGTTTTGGCGCTACGCGCGTAACAGACAGACAGAAGGACAGAAAGACAAACCTTCAGCTTTATTATTAGTAGAGATAGAGATAGAGAAGAGAAGAGATAGAGAAACCACTCATTCTCTACTAAAACATTATATACCCAACTACAGCTTGCTACTTTAACTTTTCCTGAAATCAGGGGAGCCCTGAAGAGAGGTCACCAAAGCCTCCGAGTTTTTATTCTTCAATACGTTTTTACTAAAAAAAAAAAAAAAAAACCCGTACCTTTATTTTCTATTTTTTTTTTTTTTTTTTTTTAAACTTGGTCAAAATGCCGCCCCCTGGCTGCTGCGCCCGTGGCAAGAGCCACTCCTCTGCCAACCCCTAGCTACGCCACTGATAGTACGCACACTGAAACAAATTCTCAAATTCTCCAAACATTACGTATTTCTAAAAACTCTCTTTAGAAATGCACTTTTGAGAAACGCATAACATTCTCTTAAATGCACTCACAAGTAGAATCTGGAATTGTTAAAGAATAGCTCTCAGTCTCATTTTTGGCCCGCTGAAATTTTTTACCTGAAGCTCAAATTTCCTGTGCCTTTCCTGTAATCAGACCAGGGCCGTCATTTCAAGTTTTTCCAGGGGGGGGGGGGACAAAGGGTCCAAACACAATGCAATTTCATCTGAAAACGCCAAAAACCTTGCCCACTTATATGTAAATACATTAATTTCTCAAAGTCAGGGGGGGGGCAATTGACCCCCCTAAATGACGGGCCTGAATCAGCCTTGATTATATTGACTGTATTTTTTATGTCAATATAATTACAATTAAAAATTAATCATGGTATTTTTTTAGTGGTAGCAAAGAGCCTGAACTTTTTTTTTTTTCAATTATCTGATAATTCTTCGCATGCCACTATGAATACCTTGCCGTGCCACCCCGTGGCACGCGTGCCGCGGGTTGGCCACCACTGATGTAGAACATGAACTATATTTTTGAATAAAGGGAGGTTGGAATTATATATGTGCAGTGGAAAGAGCTGGCTAGCGGACAATTGAATAAAAGTCAGGAATTCCTGGTTGACTGCAAACACATATTCCCAAATACATGCTTAGTTTTCAGTAAGAGCTAAACATTGAACTTGGCGGCTGGTACGCAGAAAAAGTGGGGGTCAAAAGAGATGTGTTAGAAGAGAATGGGTGGAAGCACTTCTTTTTTTTTTTTTCTTTTGCAAAATTTGGTTCGATTATTGGATTTTAACATAAGTGATTAAAAGACCTCTAAAAATTCTTCTTCCGATTCAGTTTCATTCTTGAAATAACATGAAAAAATTTCATTTTTTGGAATGTTCAGCTTTTATTTTCATAAAATGAATCAATCCTCTGAGAAAAAAATCGGTTTTTAATCTATCATTAATTTTTAACTCTGAAAAGTGAGGGGGCAGCCGCCCCCTTGCCCCCTATACTAACCGCATGACTCAAGGTTTGTCACTTTCTTCAGTGATGATTATTTACTCAGCTTTGAGCCACGCCACTAATGATGGAGTTTATATCGAATGAATACACTCAGATGCTTTTTGCTTCGGCATTTTTCATGACCTACATTCAACAGGTGAGCACATTGAGCATTCATAGGCGAAAAGGAATCAGTTTAGTGGAATAAGAATTTCAATTGTAGTTAATTTTTTTTGGAAAGTTTGCAAAAATAAAAGTGATGTTATTGTAATAGCTAAATATAATATATTCACTTTTTTTTGGACAGATGTGAAGAATTGGCAATATATAAAGCATTTCTCTTAGTATTATAGAATACTTAATAGTTTTTTTCAATATAATAGTATTGTTTTTGTTTAGTGTTAGAGAATTTTATTTAAAAAAAATATTTTTCCAACCATGCTTTTTTTATGTCTTGCCTTGTAATAAAAATGTTGCTTGCGTATCGCAAGGCATTTTGAATGTAAAGGAGCTCATAATATAGAAGTTTCACAATGACAATGGAAATTGCGTTCTTTAATGAGCTTTTTTAAATTTGTAACAAATGCTGACATTCATTCTTCAATGCGTTGTGCATTTTATAGAATAGAAGTTAGTACAGAAACTAATAATATACTTGTATTGTTCAGTCAGTGAACATATATATTTTTTCAACGGCACATTAAAAGACAATTGAAATATTTAAAAAAAAAAAAGAGATAAATCAATAAATGAGAACGAGTTATGCACCAATAGCGCTCCCAACTTGATGTCAGGAAGAGCAGGAAAGTGAGACAAGCCCAAATCTTCATAAAGATCACGAAAAGGGCAAGTATTATCAGGAAACACATTTATGTGAAATAGATGTGTACACAAGCAATAATGTCCAGAGTTTTAACGAGCCATGGAAACAAATTTCACTCTGTGCCACCGAGGGACATTGAGTATACCTGTTTAAGCCATGGGGCATATTGAAGTTAAAAATTTTGAGATTTTCGAAAAATGAGTTCATGTATTTGTTCTAGACGTTTGATGTTATTGAAAGAGAGTTTTGATTAAATTTTTGATGGAGAGAAGCCCCCCCCCCCCCTCCTTTATTTTTGCCTGGAAATCGACTGCTCCGTTTCCCTGCTCTCCACAATGGGCTGAAATCCACTGGAGAAACACTTTTTTTTTCGTAAATATAGTATAACTTGCAAAAGATGGGGAAGAAGATTTTTTTTAAACTTATATATAGATTCATTAGTACTAGCATGGAAAAACCAAGGTCATAGCTGACACCGGAGAAACGATGTTTTAAGCACATATGATAAAGCTTTAGCTTATTTTCAAAAAAAAAAAAAAAAAAAGGAAAGAAAGAACAGACAAATAAGCATAATCGATGCATAAAAGTCACTGAGATGGTTACATTTGTAATCTTTTAAACAAAAATATCATGAAAACCGCAGTAAAATGGAGAAAAATATAATGGCCATCGAAATATGTTTTAAGTAGAAAAATTTTTTTAAATACAAGTGAGTGAGACTCAGAAATTGTAATATATAACCAGACCAGCATTAAGCTTTACCTTAAAAGACTTTAGGCTCTTAAGATGTCTCTAAACAGTAATCAGCCTAAATTTTTTTTTTTTTTTTTTTTTTTTTTTAATACTGAAGCTGCAAACTCTCATATTTCAAGCAAATAAAAATAAATGCCTGAAAATGAAAATTTCATTATAGAAAACCAAAGTACTCAAATAATTTCGAGAGAAACACTGAGGAGGGGATTTTAAAATTTTTGTTATCAATAATTTTAACAAAAAGTAAATAGGCACATAGAGAAGGGAGGGAGGACTCCGAAACTTATCCCTTCATTTTACGTCATCAAAGATAGCAAAGAAGCGCGTTTTTGAGACTTTGTTTTAAAAAGAACTCTGGGGGAGAGTCCTTGTCTCATTCACCAGAGATGGCCTATAACTACATATTCAGGACGTCTATTCCGAAAAGCATCAAAGAGACTGCCCCACACAAACCCAAGAGAAACGCCTCCCCCGTCCCCCCACATCATAAAATAACTGTCTAAAATTTGTCCCCCTGAGCACCGGGTGGAAAATATGACCGGGGATATAGCTGAGATTTTTTGAAAACATATTATAGGTGTGGACACTCACCATACTACTAACCACTGGACGTCATCAAATCAGAGTTAACTAGACCAGCAACCATACTCATTCATATCGGCAGTCAAATATCCTGCCATATTGCATCATGTATCGTGAATGGTATGTATCTCCTACAACTAGAGATGCAAAAAGCCCACTATTTTCGAGAATGGGGAAAAAACCCGGGAATTTTGGGGAATAAACCCGGAATTTTGGGGAACATTGGGAATTTTGAATGTAAACAAACATTGCAATCTTTCATAGTTGTTATGCCTACTATATGAGTAAGAAATAAAACTGAATTGTTAATTGAACAGTTTATTTCAAAAATCAGTTAAGAGACAAGCTTTAAAACACATTAACTCTTATTTCACAAATTTTCTACAAAGGTTCAACATCCGAAACTCAAATGTTCATATTTAGATTTTGCTTTCAATAAAGTGCTGTAGTCGTGATTGATTAATTTAATAAGATGCCATAAATGCTTGCATGCAGGGCCGTCGCGACCGGGGGGGGGGGTGAGAGGGGTGTCTCACCCTCCCAGCAATTTTTTCCAGTCGGCAAAATCAGTTTGATTCGGAATTTTTAATGTTTCAGATTTTCAAAACCTTTTTTTAATTAAAAAAAAAAATGCTCAATCACACATGTACAGTTACACGACCGTTTGGAATTATTTTACCGACTGTTCCCTTTAACGTATCATCTCCTGGGAATTTTGACCGAGTAGGCTCATGTATTACGGCGACGTCAATCGTCAGATTCACTAGAATCGGCATTTTTCCTTTTTCAAATTCAGAATTCACGAAATGCTTCATTTCCCCTCTTTTTTATATAGTACACATGTACACAGATTTATAATTTGTCAGAATACCATGTTTGGTTTTTCATGCTTCGTGTTCATTCTGTTGATTTCATATCTCAGACACAGAGCTTTTTCAACTGTTCACCGAATGCTTATTTTGCCGACTGCTCAATTTGCCGACAAAATAAGTGTTCACTCAGTGAATTCGGCTCTAAAGTCGGCATTTTTGCTTTGATTCTGATTTCAAAATTTTTGAGTTAAGTAATAAGTAGCTTTTTTTTGAGAGCCATGTTTAAATTTTCACTTTTTATAAAAAAAGGAAAAAATAAAAACATGTACTGTTTCATCGTAGACAACTTCAGTTCATTTGAAAGAAAATAAATCATGTCAGCGACTTCTTCTTTTACTGCAATCTTAACTTGCCGGTAGTTACTTCAACAAAGTCTCATTTTGCCAACATTATACCGAGGGATGCGCCGAACTCAAATTTATGTGATGGAAGGAAATCATGTCATTTTGCCGAATGGTAAAATACGTGTCGGCAGTTCTCAAGGGCAGATCCATATTCTAGTTGAGGAGTGGATTGTTATATCTTATGGAAAGGAGGGATCAAAGTGCCATTTTGGGGCAAAAATGTGGGATATTTGGCAATTTTTTTCGAAATATAAGTCCTAAAAATGCAGTTTTAGGCTATATTTGATTGTTTAAAGACCGACCAAAGGGAGGCCAAAATTACTTATTTAGGCCTGTAATTTTGGAAATTTTTCGGGTGAGAACAGGCTCTATTTGTTTCACGGACACCCAGGGCTCGTTACCTGTGCAGGAAATATGTTCTTCCGTAGCATCTTTTTTATGTATGGGCAATTCCACGGTAACTTACGTTACATTTCGACCAACTCTTATGCAGTTAGCTCCTTAGTACAGACAAATTATTGTTATAAAAACCTTGTACAAAAGCATTCAGGGAAAATGACAGTCAAAAGCAAAATTAAAATGCAAAAATATTCGATGGCACTTAAATTTTACAAAATTTAGCAGTCAAAAAATTAAGGCCATGCCAACTAAACTCACCTTAATCACCAACATCCCCAGGGAAAACATGCCCAATAATATGACAAAATTGCTTCTAAGGCAAATTAACTGCTACTATCACAGACTTTTAGCTTGGTTTGAAGTATAATAAAACACTTCCATACCAAAATAAGCCCATTAATTTTCGCAAATACAAAACCCCAATACCAAAACATTCGAAACATTTACCGGGAATCTTTAACCCTGCCCAACTTAACGCCCCAGGCAACCCTCCACGAAACAACCCCCACATCCATCCCCAACTCAACTAAGGCATCACCCCACATCCCCAACCCAAAATCTAACCAACCCTCCTGAAACATCGCCAACAAGCTCTCAAACCTGATCAATGTCTAGGATCACACACTGAAAATAACATTACCCCCACTCCAACCAATCTAGCAGAAATCATACATGACCCCTAACTTACCAATGATCATCAAAATACACCATAGAAACAGCAACAGTCTCAGACACCCATACTGGCCGCTGGTATTAACAAGTTCAGGTAATTCTACTTTTGCAATCATGTTTTCCCGTTACCAATAATATTTTTCCTCTGCCTCTCCTGGCCATTACCTAATTGAACCAACAGAACAAGCCCATCACTTTTACCCCCAACGCCTTCACCTACCAAATACCGACCCCCCCCTACACCCCTCAAGGAGTACACAATGAAAAACGAACAATCACCACACACCATCACCAGCTTTCTCTCTGTTTTTTCTCCCAGTTCCTTAAAATAACAAACATTTAAACCCATTAACCTACCACATATCTTCATAACTGGTTCCACCACAAAAATCGACACAAGTCAAGTGCGGACCACCCAACGCACAACCCAACACCCCCTCTGATCCAAAGATAAGCATCCACATAACACACCCCCAATCCAACAAACCAACCCAGAGACCTCTCCTTACGACCATACTGCACATCTCCACATGCCTATTCTCATAAACAACCCTTCCCACAGCGCAAACTTCCCCGCAGAATTCCTCTAACCCACAAAAACACAGAACTCAAATACCACCCCATCAAATCAACAGAGCCACACCATCACCATATTCGTTTTATCCAAAATACAATACAATGAAATACACTCTTGAAATCACTACCAGAAGTCACCCCTCAAGAATCATTCTATGAGTACATCCAGCACTCCCTATACATACTAGTACAAATGTACACACTCTGGTGGAGCTCATCCATAACAGCCAAAGATTAGAAGACATGTAACGTATGTACTAGAAGTGTGTAGAGTGTGTGTCAGTACCACAATTGCTACCATAATGAATGAACAGCACATTCCTAACACATATACGATGAGATCAATCTAAATACGATCGAAGTACCGTAACACAAATCCAAAAGAATATAAATGATCTAAACCAATTAAAACAATGTCTATTAACACCACATAGGGAATTCTTTACACATAATACACTTATCGATATTCTCGAAGGCACAAGTACACTTAGAGCAGATTCTGTCGACCGTCAGAGGTAAGCCTCTCAGCGCTATCACTCTGCAATATGATGTGGTATCCTATACTGCTTAAGCACCAAGATTTTTCTGAGATTTGTAGACACGAGAGAAAATATAAATAAAAGATACAATAGAACGATTAAAGAAAATGTACTGATACTTATGCGCTTAATTCAGTACACATCTTGATATCAGAGATAGAGAAATTTCTTAACTCACTCAGTATAACAAAATGGCTTGCCCTGTATCAGTTTATTTAGTACGCTGTGAATATAACTTATGAGACAGTGGTGTGTGTATGGTAGACACATTACACTTCGTTACTTCTAGAGAAAAGAAACCATTTGTGAGAATTAGACACGCTTAAATCGAACTGGTAATTAAATTGAAAACACTAGTTTCCATCTCAGAATTCAGTGCAATATTGTAATTTTAACGTAGCATAAACAACAAAATCTTCCTTTGTCCACTATTTATCTAATGGAAAGAAAAAATGAAACTTACGCCGCAAAGATTGAAAAGTAGGGAGCCATTTGCGCGCTCACTGATCGACATAAAATACTTCTAATACTCACTAATGTGTGTCAAAGAATTGCCGAACGCGACCATAGCCTAACATTCCTAAGCAAAAAAGTTGGATATAAATAGACGAAACTTCCTAACATTATTAAACGCCAACAACATAAGCAGTAACCGTCACATTACCTGCGAGTTTAAAATAATCAACGCAATACCACACTATGCATGAAACAAGCCTATATATAAATTACAGATATGTTTTTTTTCATCTATGCCGAAAGCATGCAAAGCTTTTTATAGCGAATATAATAACTTAACTCTCAGATCGCAATTTCATAAATATCTTGACACAATCGTGAAGGTGTGAACACAAATGAAAATAAGAAAGTAAAGACACAGTCCGAAGGTACATCGCATGGTGACAACGGACGTGTTCGCTCTTTCTCCTCCTCCTTTTGGCGCGAAAAGAGACAAAAGGCATCGCGCAAGAGAAAGAAAGAAAAGATGAACTCGCCTAGGTACAGACTTGCTTTTTTGTGCTGGTAGACCGTTTTCCGGATTACCTCTTGCAAAAAATGCATTACTTCCACTATTCACATCACCCCAAATGAAGATTGAAAAACAAGTCAGGGGGAGCGTCAAAGGATTTTAGATGTGTGTCTGAGGTAGTTTTAAAAATAAGTAAACCTAAGAGTGAATGATATGTGAAGTGATTTACTTTAAGATTTGCACGAATTTGTAGGTGTTTGGATATTTAGCATTAACTACTAAAAATATGGGTTGGGACCTTTAGTCCAACTAAAATTGACCTGTTGGTTTGTGTTTTTGATGGAATCTAATTTTAGACAAACAGTTTTTTACGCTAGTAATTGTAAATATTTTTATCGAAATATGTTCTTCATTTAAAATTAGAGATGAGATGATGAGCTACATTATACGATTTAGTAAGAAAATTATTTATTGTTGGCTTAGCTACAGTTTAAGGCTAAGATATAGCTAGCTTGTGTAGATATGTGATCAGCTCTTTGAAAGCCGCTGCTATGCTATGCGACAAATAAAAAAAATGAGTAAGTAAAACATCCTATTCAGTAAATAACAGTAATTTATCGTCAAATGGAATGCGTAAATGAAACGAAAAAAATGAATTGTTAATGGAAAATAAACGATTGTATGAAAAAGTGAATCAACTAAATGTATGAGAAAATATACTAAGTGAATAAATTAATATATGGAAAAGAAAATAAGTGAATAAAATAGAGATATGATATAAGAAATATAATGAAAGGGAGATGCGTAACACAAGCGAATAAATAAGTTATACATAATGTAAATATGAATTAATTATATAAATGATAGAAACTACTTTCGTGATTTCATAAATGAATGCCCCTAAGTAAAATGAAATCGAATCTAAGCTATTCAGTTGTGTCTCATCCACTTTGCCCCCGATCGTGCACTTTACACACATTGCATCAAACATTTTAAAAACAAAAAAACATTTTAAACATAGAACTAACACTAGTACTGCGACTGGACATTAGAAGACCTCATCTAGTAGCTGCAAAAATTATAATTTTACAAGAAATTTTATCATTTTATAATAACGAAAAAGGTTTTTGAAAAAAACCACCGCAATATTATAAAAGGTGACCTCTCGGTCGCATCTCCCTCACCCCCCTCTCCTCTCTAGCCCATCCATCCACATAACATGGCATAATTTTTTTCGTTAATCTTTAGAACTACTTATTTTCTTGTTAGGAATTCAACTATTTGTTCAGGAATTCAGTTAAAAGATTGCGTGAGATAAGTGGCGCAGCAAACTGAAAAATATTTTATCAGTTCACTTGGCCCCTTCCCTGGTATATTTATTTGTGCCCCCAATAGGGTCCCTTTTATGAATTTTTTAATTTCTCTTATTTCTACCGATAAACAAAAAGGGTTGAGATCGACTAAGAAACTTAAATAATTTCTTATTCAATAAGTTTGTGTTTCCTGCCATGTTCGAAATGGTACAAAAGTCCAGCTGTATTCTAACTATTTTGCTGTTTAATTCTGTAATAAAAAAAT